>JAZHGK010006419.1:0-12007 GCA_037855215.1 Waitea zeae | reverse complement strand
CTGAGATGGGTTGCCATAGTAAATTTAAATGAGACGTTTGCAGAGTCGCAGATACGGTTAAAGTGATAGAAGAGGACACGTGAGCTATTGGCCGCAACTTCCGCCTTCTGTGCATGACCCCAGGCAATACGCTATGCGATATATTCATCTGTCACTGAAGCCTCAAGTATTGCCTCTTTGGTCAACCAGTCCCAAGCTCATAATCGCTGGTTGTCAAGCCGGAGTCGTGACCGGTTAGAAGGGCAGAAACCAGGCTTAGAAGAGAGACAGTGAGACGAAATACGAAAAAGACCTGCCCATTACACCCTGCGAAGCTCCGAATGGGAATTCTGCTACCGACGCAAACAGAGAGATTCCCCACCGGGAACTTCACAGGGTGTAGAGGCGGCTTGCACTTTCTGCCGTCATCGTTGACCTCCTGTCCCCCCCCTCCTCCCATCCCACCCTCTCTCGGGATACGATTCAGCGCAGCCACACTTTTTGCCCTGGTCGGACCCTAGTCGCTTGCCGTCCATGGCTTGCAAACGGCGACACCCAAGGACTATCACGAGTGCCACGTGCGCGCCAAGGAGGACTTTGAGCGCAAGGCGCACGCGCGCCCGCTCTCACCCCCGCCAGGCCCTGCTCCAGGGTAGAAGGGCATCAATTTTGCCTACCCAAAACGAACACGGCGGTGGCCAAGACATCAGCCGCTAGCGGAGGCCACTCTTGCTTTGAACGGGTCATTGTTGCCGCTTGCATACAAGAAATGCATGGATATTGCGACGTTGCTAGGTGTCACAAATTATTGTTATATGAGGAAGCTTGGTAGCCTTCCAAGGGTAACAAGTTGATATAAAACTAGGGGTTTTCCGGACGAGGTACCAAATCCGGTCGAACAACGAGCAAAGGATTTTCAATCCTCTTGCGTGGAGCCCTCGGCTGGTTCATAGTATTAATAATGAAAAAGGAAGGTGAACGGAGCTAAAATGACGCACTTGTCCTCCCCAATGTTGACGGCAAAGTTTCTCGAATTCATTCAAGGGGGCGTAATCCGGGTTAAATGAGCTGCGTCCCAATTTATTTTTGATTGTGTCCATGGTAATCATGTACGTGGGATCTGTCAGTGTCAAGGGAGAATGCTTGACGCTTTCATGGAACGTTGTTTCCTGTGTAATAAGATTCTTTTCGAGGCGCGTCTCGTGTCCAGCCGCGAACTCTTCGGGGTAAGAAGCCTCCTCGTATGCATTGTGCGGCTGAGACGCTCCCCAGGGGTCTGCTCCGGGCTGAGAGTACTGTTGAAGGAATTGAAGATCTAAGTGAACCAGATCTTTGATTTCTCCCTATAAATATTATGATTAGCCAAGTGTCAACTCGCCGTGCCAAAGAAGAGCTCACAGCCATCCAAAAAAGGGAGATGTCGGCCAATTCGTGACGCTCGTAGCCTCCTCCAACGTCCGAGTGCGCTCCGCCAAACCAGATCTTCAACAAGTTGAGAGCGACGTCTGGGATAGTGAAAACAACCGAAATCGCACCTGCTTGAGCGTCTGCTGAGCTCCTAACTTCCCACCTGGAGGAGTTTTCCAGAGAGTAGGGAGAAACTTCTCCCGATTCTCATGGATAGAAAGCGCATGAAGCGCCAGTTTTACTGTCGCTGGAAGACTTTTGTCTTTTATACTCAAGGCATTGATCTCATCGAAAACTGAGCCAACAGTATCCCAGACGCCAACGCATCTGTACCAAAGTTACGTGAATCAATATGCTCAAGCGTATAGGTGAATGGAAACTAACTCGATAGGCACGTTTCGACGAGTATCTGATGGAAGGATATCATCCGGGGATTTACCATTCGAGAGATCGAGCCATACTTCAAAAAACAAACTCAAATTCTGGCGGGTCAGCAGGCCAATTTTATCCTACGCAACCAAAGTCAACTTTAATTTCAACTGCGTGTAAAATTTAGCTGCTTACAATTAAGCCGGATAATTTTCTGGCGGTGTAGGCCCCTCTTAAATGATTTTGAGTTGATTGTCTGATAGTGCTTAGACAAATAGAAGACAGTTACCTTGAGAATCTACAAGAAGATATTGTTCAGTGCTCATTGGTGTGTTGGTTTTGAGAGCCAATTCTTACCCAAATAAGCATATCTGATCTCCTTCTTCGTAATTCTGCGCAATGAAGACATACGCATCGCGAATCTTGCTTGCTGCGAAGCGAATGGAGCTGATCAGACGCCATAAAAATATTTATAGTAAAAGAATGCCTACCGACGGCTGTTCCCGCGATCTCTGCAATTTTGATGAGCTATTGATTCCTCCAGGGACGCTGAACTTATACTATTGCGCGAGTCACTTACTAAGCAAAGTCGTCCCATCCACTAGTTCTCCCTGAAAATCGGCTTCAGACCCTACGCCGCTCTGGTAGAAGACAATCTGTTCGCCACAAGATCTTGAAAACGAAATGTTAATAGTGACTTTAGGTTGCATGATGTGATTCACCCATGGCCGGTTCTTTTAACGGAGCGCGCTGCATACGGTAACCAAGGCGTGTCAGATTTGCCGCGCTTGTTGACAAATGCGCGGTAAAGCTTACCGAGGCGCAGGACGTTGGTCGCATATTGGTAATCGCCGCTAATTTTGACAGCTGATCGATGCTAATCTTTAGCATTTATCGCAAACAAGAAAAGTAACTACTTACGAGGCGTTTTCTCTTGAGAGAATCAAGCACATGAATGGTAAGTGTTCAGCACACTAGCATACTTAGTAAACAATGTCCTCACTTGCTGCTGATACGCCTTGTAGATTGTCCTTTCCAGGCGCCTGTACCTGAGCTGAATAAAATGGTTAAAATCGGCTCAAACAAAGTGATGAAAGAGCCACACCACTGGGCTGTGACAATGATCCATCCATGCCAGTGCCGTCACAGAATATTAGTAGCATCTTATGCGTGGAAGTCATATCGAGTCGAATCACGATTGGCTGAAGATGCAAGGTGGGTGTCGGAGCAAAGGGTGTATCGGATCAGCTGTTGACTGATCTCCGTATCTTATAGCTCTTCTTCCTTGTGTGAATACTCTTAAAATATTCGTAGGAAATCAATATTATGAGACTGACCTGTTGCGAGGCAGATGGGCAATACTAACACCAGCGCTCTAGATCACCTTGGTTCCCCGCATTCGTGCCTGACTGTCATTTCAGGGCGGGTTTCCTCAAACAGAACATTAAATTAAACGCAATTTGGCAGCGGGAGAGCCTTATCAAGATTTTGACAGGACACGTTGGGCACTGCCATACATCCTCCAAGCCTTCCGGTGGGAAATCTCTTCGCTTGAGAGACATAAGCATTTCCATCAGGGATTCTGCACTGTGCAAGTTTAGGTACCCCAGTCCTCCAGCTAGACATGTGCCCATCAAACGTTGTGGTGGAGAGTAAATTGGGACCTGAGCTAGCCGCATGGGCTAGATTCTTTGTGAGCTTTATGAGACTTGGGCTGGCATACTTACATGACCGACGGCACACGCTGTAGAACTCCTGATTGGGGAGAAGGCTCGGCGACGCGAGCAGAGTGATTGAGAGCGGAGATAATCTTGCAAGGCTTTATGTTGCCCCTTAATTGAAGTTGCGATATCTGGAGAAAACACCAAGGAAACGTAAAGCAAGCAAGCAAACCCCTGGTCCGACTGCGACGTGAATGAAGCGGTGCTCTATGCCTCAAACAGGAAAAGTAAGAAATGAGTTGAAATGCGGAAAATCAGCTGATTGAGCCCTAACATACGTGTCCTCAGCCAGCATTCGTGGCGATCGCGGTTACGTGAGGCCACAGGAACGTGTAAGATTGAGGGTTTACGGGGCTAATCACAAGAAAACTAGAATAGGTGATATGGATTATAAAATCCAGCCGCTTTACACCTTGCTTAAACTGCTACCCAGCACCGGTCCAACTCGTCAGATCTCTGTGGCCCGTATGTCGTTGTAGTCGCACAGGCACCTAGTTGGGTGTACCGTCGTCCAGAACGTGCCAGAAAGAAACAAGTTCATAGAGTAGCTATAACGAAAGAACGTTTTCAACGCTTCGGTTGTTGGATCAATTGGACGAAGAAGCGTACGATATATTTATCAACCTCCTTTGCACGCGCTTCAAGAAGTTGAATGTGCCTTGAGAAGCAGCCACCGTTTTAGCAATTGCAGCAACTATTGGCATAGAGGTGATATGGCTACATTCGATATAGCGTACATCCAAGTACACATCCAACGTCCCGTTTGTATTAGCTGATAAGTTAAGCAAGAGCAAGCTAGAGACTCACCAGGTGCAAGTTGTGCGAAGGTCGAGTGGGTTGCTCCCCTTTATTGTGTTTGTGGTAAGGGTGATCCAATTGGGAAGAGCATACCATTTGAATAGTAGCCGTTAACGGGGGTATATGTCGTCTATGTGGTGGCTGACGGATGTGGTGGGTGAAATAGAAGGGCGTGTGCGACCGTTTTTTTTTTTTTGTGGAACTCGACGGAGAAGAAGAAGAAGAAGAAGAATGAGGAGTAGAAGGTGTGGAGAATGGTGTCGAGCGCAAGCAGAGGTAGAGGAAGTTCGAGGCACTGGCGGGTGATAGAGAGTCAGAACTGAGACCAGACTTCCTCTCCAGATACGGAGTTTCAGCAGTTGCACGAGAAGAGTGCAACGAGATTCCGACGAGGCTATCTGTAGTCCGAGGAACGTCTGAGACCAGATCAACCCAGTGTTCGTGTCGTTGGAGTGGTGGCAGAAATGGGCAAGTTACCCGAAGCAAGACTCAGCCTTACGCATGTCAAAATTAGCGTCGACTTGGGTGTTGAGGTTACCCATCGAAGAGTTCCGAGTCGTTGTCGTGGAATATGGAGTGGACAAAGTAGCCAGAGAGCAAGACGTGGAGGAGGACAGGAGTAGGAGGCGGGTACATAGCCAATGCACGCGCAGTCTCGGATGGCACAATGCGCACCAGCCACCCGCCGTGCAAGACTGGGGCACTGATCACACAATGCAGCCAAGAGCGACGTCCTCGAACTTTGCGCTGTAAAGGCTTAGAAAACGAAAAGAAACACAAATACATGTCCACAACGCTTGCTTAGGTTAATTGCTCGTGCTCCTCTTCGCGCTCTTGATTAGTTGATTATTAGCTTGACTTCATACTGAGCCTTCCTTCTGATCGAGAAAGCCCATGCCATACCCGAGGGGCAGTGACGGTCCTTCCTCTCCCTCTCACTCCTTCGTTCTCCATTTCTCTCCTCCCTTTCCTATTCCACCCGCACGCACTCATCCTCTCAGCATGTCATTTATTGCTGCCGCGCTCTTCGGCTTGGTTGTACTCCTGTCGTTCGCAGTTCGTAATCTGTAACCGACGCTAACCCAAGAATATTTTACGCACGCACGACTTGTAAGCTTGCACTGGACGTGGGTGCGCGCGCGATTCTATTTCTGACCGTCCTCCTTTGACAACAGGGAACGTGAAACAATGTTTTCAATCGGCGCTGCAGAGCAATTCTTTCTTCATGGCGGGCATCCAGTCCGGCCTGGGCACTGCCCAAGCCGAGCGTGGTTCTGGTCTACTCTCAGGTCGCTCTGGCTGAACACATGGTCCTCGTCGACCTGAGCCCCACGGGCAGGAGAAGGCGCAGCCCAACTATGCGGTCGGTCGGGCGCCTGGAACGTACTGGGAGTGTGCCGAGGAAACCCCCCCCCCCAGTACGCCAGCCTAGATGGGTGGGGAAACCCGTGCGAGATAGCGATCGGAAACCGCGGGTATGGCGCCTCTCCTGTCCTTTGCTATAAAAGCGCTGTTTAACCCTGTGGCTCAGATTCAGAAGCCCCAACATCTCTCCATTATCATGCCAAAACACACTGTGGCCTTGGCGGGCAACGCGTTTGTAACCAGCTCGAACGTGGGAGCTGATGGGATTATCGACGATAACGGCTTGGCCAATTGGAGCAGTGCGGACACAGTGTTGAGCGTGTATTTTTGCATGGATTCTGGGGACTCGGTGAAGGTCGATCTCGTCGCACACCTAACTGACGGTCAAGAAAGCTCCATCACGGTCACCATCAACGGCGCTCAGTTCCCTGTTACGCTCGCCGGAGCGAGGCCCAAAACCTATCCTGTTGGTGAAGTCAACGTGTCTGATCCTGGCTACGTGAAGGTGGATTTGCAGGGCGTGGCCAAGAATGGCGAATACTTTGGCTACGTGTCGGGGTTGAGGGTGACCACCACCTCCAGACTCAAATATGCGAACGACCCAGATAGCTACTACTGGTCACGCCGCGGCCCGTCGGTTCATATGAATTATGCTGTTCCTGCTAATAGCGAGTACTTTTACAACGAGGTGACCGTTCCCACCAACGAGGACGCTCTTGGCTCATATTTTATGGTCGCGGGCTTTTCTGCTGGCTATTTTGGCATGCAGGTTAGGGGAAATGACCGTTGCGTCCTCTTCTCTGTCTGGGACGCAGATAACGGTGAGAAGACTACGCTTGTGAATCATGGTGCAGGTGTCACCGCCGGCCGCTTTGATGGCGAGGGCGCTGGGGGCCAAGCGTTCCTTGTCTTTAACTGGTCCGCCGACACGACCTATAGGTTCATCACGCGTGTCCATCACGAGGACCGAATTGACCATGGCGAACAATTAGCCGATAATCCAGGTAGCACTCTCTACTCGGCGTGGTTCTCTTCGCAAGATTCCTGGCGTTACATTGCCACCTGGAGACGTCCTTCCGATAGCACCACGTTCCAGTCTGGCGTTTACTCCTTTCTGGAGAACTTCCTCGATAAGCAGGGACACATCGGTCGACGTGTAGAATATGGAAACCAGTGGGTACGCGATGTCGATGGCACCTGGTCAGAAATCACTACCGCGCACTATACGGGTGATAATACCGCAAGAAACGAGCAGCGCATGGACTTTGCGGGTGGCGTGGAGAATGGGCGCTTCTACCTTCGCAACTGCGGCTTCTTCTCCGACTATGTACCACTTGACCAAGACTTCAGTCGCACACCTACCGGTCAAAGCCCGGCGATCGACGTAGACACCCTCCCAATGCAGTAAGGCGATGAACAAAGGAAGCCTAATCGTGATTGATGCAATCACTTGTTCGCGTTTCCCTCGTTCCTAGTTGTGCTTCAGTACCCTTAAGTACTTTTATTTACACATCATTTCTCTCACTCAAACTCAATGTCATCCTTTTTTCTAATCATCTCTCCTTATGTAAAGCATGTGTCCGTCCGTGCTGGCTATGTTTGGTCCCATTTCTATGTATTCACACAGCACATGATTAGTCCGTTACCCGAGCTCCAAGCTCAGGATCTCGAATTTGCCGCTATGTAGTTACTTGCATAGCAGTAGCTATTGATCTACATATAAGCAACACTCGTGAACAATACACCATGGATACAGCTCAGTATCTACACAACTCGCGCTTTGCAACAACCTGAGCCACATTGGTGCAAAAGGCCGTGGATCGGTTCTGCGATTTGCCGTGCCTCGGACGTATAGAGGGGGAGCCGACGAACTCCCACTACGGCAGATCAGATAGAAGAGGGGAAGAAACGAGAGGAGCCATGTGCGCTCAGCTACCGTGCCGCATGCGCGCTTATCAAGTGTTATTGCACAAAATAAAAATCAAAGCACACTAAACATTTTCGCAATCTGTATAGCTTTTTCCTGACTTTCAGATCTGTTTATCCTAAACCTTAGCTCAGCTGTTTATCTACTTTTTTGAAAAATTCCAATTGCTTTTATGCTGTTATTCATTCCTTATTTGTGCCGCAGCGCAGCGCGGCTTACCTTGTTAAGGCGCTGTTCGCCAGCTGATCCCACCGAACAGCGCCTAAGTAAATGCCTGTGTTTGACCCCACCCGGAAGTCTGTGTCCTAAAGCGAAGATTTTTGACATTCGAATCGGAAGGCTGACACCGACCAGAAACTTGGTACTTGGTATTCGGGACCCGGATAAACCTTAGCTGACACTAGTCTCAAGCTTCTTCGGACGAGTACTGTTCAACGTTAGGAAACTGCAACCCCTGGTTACTACTCTGAATATAGGTGCTTACGTATGTGATATATTTCCCTTCAAGGCCAAATTGTAGTTACTTATATTAGGTTTGTTGTGTGTGATTGGGCAATTAATAAAATTTAACAGACTCAGAGCCGAATGGTTGATATCACAAGAACACATGTAACTGTCAAAACCACAAAGGCGTAGGAAGAGCTACCAACGTTGCCCGAGTTATGATCAGTGTCAAGGATGACTCAAAACCGCCTGTTGCCACAAGCGGAACACGTTGTTTGCCTGCCAGCACAGGTCGAGAAATTAGAACCTGAATATCCGAACAAAGTACTGGTACCCCTTACCTAGCATGTTCAAGTCGGCTCGTTATTCGCTGCTGCCCCATTCCTGATCAATTTTCCCGTCGGTTGAGTAACTTCTGAATGGTTTGTCTTGAGCGACCAGTATGTTTAGCGTTGTTTTTTACGCCCCTAAAAAAGCACACACAAAACCTCAACCTGCTATAAAAAATGGCAAGTTCATCGTTTGTTTTCACCAAGCACCTAGCTCTCTTCTCTTTCGTCTCTAATCAGCCACCAACGCATCTAACGCACACTCACTCATAATGCGTTTCACCGCCATCTCATCAGTCCTTTTCCTCGCCTCGACCGTCTACGGCAGCGTCGTCCCTTGCCTGGACTGTGTCACGAAAGTCACGGACAAGACTGGCATCTCGGCCACGGTTAACGCCGGCACCACCATCGTCGGTTGTGCTTTCGACGCGGCTGCGGGAGTTAAGACCGGTGTCGTCAACTTGCCTATCGGTAAAACTGTCACAGTTGAGCAGGTCACCGCATATGTGGTTAGCGGCGCTGTGATCCAGGCAGATTTGTCCTATAACCTCGCCCACTATCTGCTCTCTCAAGCCGTCTTCGCGGGACTCGTTGCTTCGGAGACCAGTATCGACCTGATTTGCAACGCTGCCTACGAGGCTGCCATTGCGCTTGAGCTCACCGTCGATATTGCTACCGTCTTAAAGACCGCCTTGTTTAACGCACTTACCGGGTGCGGATGCTATTCGGGCCCCGACGCTCACGAGCATATTGCTGCTATCATCGCCTCTATACTGGCATACACCACCACAACCTACCAGATCCAGACGACGTCGGTACAGGACTATGCTTCCTCCTTTGGCTCCATCTTCTGCCAGAAGCTTTCTGCTAACTAAGCTGTCAGTCCGATCTGATATTTGTACCAACACTCTCTTACTTACTACTTTGATTCTTACTACAGGGCCATGCTTTCAAGGAAAATTGGTTGATTTGAGGGATATGGATTTAATAGTTTGCGGATATTTTCTTCAATTCTTAATGTTAGCAGTTGCCTACGTTGATAAAAACTTGGGAGTCTGTGATCGCAATCCCAATTTTACTGCTATGTTGCCATTGTGTATGGAATCTCGTCTTTGATTAGTAGGAGTTGCTTTCACTCATGTTGAGCTCTGAATCCGAATTGGGAAACACCATCAGGGGTTACTGAAAAGCTTTTCGCCATATGGACCATGGATCACAACTGACCCTAAATTGAACTGCGCCTTCCCTTGGGATGCTTCAAGGCTCAGAATCTAGGGAGTCGCGTACCCAGAAAAACTGCTATCCCGAACGACCGAGGGAATATTTGTCTCGGTAATATGAACCGTCGAATCCGTCTTCTCCGTTACTGTCAAGAGTGAAGCGCATTCTCGAAGACACCTGGCTCCCGATATCCCGTCGATCCCCAGTTGTTGTGACTTGGTGAGTCACGGAACTCGCGGCACGGCGGAGCATGCGAGGCAGCAGAGCATTCCGCTGTCGTCCACGTGGGCAGCCCACGCTTCTCCCACTCCTCACAGCTAGCGTAGATGCAGCTCTCTCACCCTTCGCGCCGCCGGTTTGATTTTGTCCTTTCCGCCACCCACCCACCCATCTGGGTCAGCGCACCGGAGGGGGTTTCTCGGCACCCTCCTGGTTCGCCCCAGGCGCGGCCGACCGCATTGTCTAGTCGGGGCCTCTCCCACCGACAGGGCGTAAGTGATCCATAGTAAATACAGTTCACAAGCAGCATAGTCTTTCAGCGTGCATAGCGTAGACAGCGAGTTCCATCACGTGTAATTCCAAGCGACACATGTTTAGCGCTTTGGCGACCGTCAGCGGCTCTCGTGAACGTCCGCCTTACGGGTTATGCGTGAAGCACGGTCAATGAAGCCTTCTTCCGCCGGCAAATGCAGGGGCACTTCGTTACTCAGGCACTCGTTAGCGGAGGAACGCGCGAAGCTGGAGGCGAATAACCTCAACCATCTAGAAAAAAAAAAAAGAGTAATCTAGCCGAGGTATTGTAGCTGTCACTTCCGGGCGAGGCCAGTAAGCCAGAGAAATCTAAGAAATGAAATATGTGACCTTGCAGGCGCGCTGCTTAGTCGTGTGGTCGCGTGCTTGGGGCGAACAGAACAACGGTTCACACGGGCGGTAAGTTGTGAAAGTGGCATAGGTAATCATCTGGCGCGACACTCGGGCCGAACCTGGCTTTGTTCAGTCAGCCAGGAACACGTTGTCAACCGGAGGAGTTGGGTGGTAGTTGGACTTCTTGCGTGAACCATGGAAGAAAGCGAGGACAGATACTTGGCAAGGTGGTGCAAAGAGTCGGGTCAGCCATAGCGTGCCAAGATAACCCGAGGTCACGCGGGTGAGACAGATTTTCGCGACTCGGGTCCAAAGACGAAACGAATGCCGCACCGCCGCTGCGGAATGAACCACATCGATGACATGACTCCCGCCACCCAGCACGATCTTCTTTATGAGCAGACAGTCCCGCGGGAGTCGGAGGTCGCCTCTCTGGATTCTCTCCCCACATCCTCTCGAGTCTCAAGTCGCACATCAGCGACATACGGACATCGCGCAAAAGCCCACCCACCTCCCTAGTCACTCACGCATCTCTCCCCCACAGCGTCCCTTGTGTGCGGAGCGGGTGGTTGCGCACCTCCTGCTCGGGTGGTCATGCACCTCTCGCTCTGCACACACACCGAATCGCTCGGCCAGCGCGCGCACCACACCCTGTGCATCCAACTGGGCTTTGGGCTCGGCCTGGTTCGCACTGCACCCTCACTCGGGCGTCAGCACTGCACCAGTCTCTGTGCGTCGCTGTATAGGGCGGGCGCCGCGCTTCCAGAGGCGCAAATCAAGGAGACATTTGGGATGGAGAGAACGTTCACACGCACTCATGTCATACACGCTGTAGCGTAGCATAATGGATCCAAACATGTGATCAGGTCATACGTAAGACTATCACATGAGACGCAATAGCAGCCCGAGTTACTAAACCTGGCACCGGATGAACATCGCCGTTTCGATATCCCAATGTTCAACTTTCAACCTTGACCTTGTCTTACAATAAGCAAGATGATTGCCGCATCACAGGGAGGCTCAGGATTGCCCATCGCTCGCTTCTGGGGTAGGCATAGTATTGCAAAAAAAAGGGAACGTCCGTGTTCTTTTCTGTCGCCCGTACTGCGAGCCTGTTAGTACCTGACGCCCGAATCAAACTCCTGACAGAGGCTTAAAACCTGGTCAAAGGCTTTCAAAAGGTTTCCCAAGACCTGAATCGGCTTTCAAATGCGCCACACTTCCCGTTTTTGATGTGCTGAAAAGGCCTTCTGGAGCTTGCAGTGTATATTTGAGTTTTTCATTATGACATGTGTCGTGTTTGTGTAAACTACACGTTAGTAAGAGGACTTCTGGTGTACCCGTTGCAGTCGTCATTCTCGAGTGAGGCCGGTAGGCCAGAAAAACATAAGAAATGAAAGGTGATCTCACAGGCGCGCTGCTTACAGAAGTGCCAAGGATAGATTGCGATCGGGCCAATAGAGTCTGCTTCGTTTTGCTGTAAGGCCCGGGATCGGTGTCCGCCCGCACGAGCCCAAATCTCGCGCGCACCGCGAGGTTCAATTCGTGTTCACGCGGCCGGATAAGTTTTCCTCCTCACTTCG
>JAZHGK010006416.1:0-32022 GCA_037855215.1 Waitea zeae | reverse complement strand
CATAAGCAGGATACTATTTCAAAGTTTTAAGACAATCTGAGTGTAAATATAGTATTTCTAAGGCTTAAATGTGTATATTTACTGAGATGTACTACATCAAAAAGTTTGTAAGCATTCACCTATCTCTACTGTACCCTGAAGTTTCCTTATGCATAATGGTCTAGGGCACATAAAAGTGCTAAAATGCAATTGGTTTTTGTGGTAACTGTATCAGAATTATATCTGCATCTGCTTGCATAAAAGTATAATTTGGTTAAGTAATTAATAAAGTTACAAAGGAGGAAATAGAATGTCATTACCCAACATTGGCCAAATTGAGGTCTTGGATGCTTAGTTGGAGGAATTCATGGGGGATCATGTGACGAGTCAGCTTTTGAGCAGATGGCAATGCACACACAATGGTAACAAATAGTTCTTTTTAACTTTATCGGGCTCCTTGTTAGTGTCTCTTCACGTATTTCTCTAGCATTTTGTCCTAGGTGCTTGTATTAGGTTAACAATGCTTTGTTCTTTTGTTAAAAAAATCATGTCATGTGACTGTAATCCTCGAGAGGCTGTTCGGCCGATCGGAGCCGTCTAAAACGGTTTGGACAGCTGCCGTCAAATTCTCCAGCCTTGACCACCGTTCCCAACCGCTTTGGCAGTGCGCTCCTTTTGCTAGAGAGCACCGCCCCTCTCCAAAGGCTGTCAGCTTTTTCGTTTTAAAAGACGCGATTAACGCATCTCCCATCTGTTGTGTCGCCTGTACTCTTTGCCTTCCTGACATCATGCTTTCTGTCGCTCGTGTAACCACCCAAACCAGCGCTCGTGCTGCAGCCCGTGGCGCTGGGCTTATGATGTCTCGCAAAACTGTTCTTGCTGCCTTGCGTGCCCGTGACAATGTATCCGCGCGCTCTATCAAGACCATCGCCCAGACTGATCGTGTGCGCTTCACTCAATTTTCTTTGCACTTAATGGGCGGGTGCTTATTCAATTGCACAGGACACTATCACTAGACTGCTATACTCTATCGGGACGAAGAAAGAGGTGGAGCGCTACCTCCGCATCTTCTCATCCTCCTCGCACCCAGACCACCCTGCCAAGTTTGCAGTTATCAAAGTCGGTGGCGCGGTGCTCGATCAGCTTGACGAGCTCGCACTGAGCCTTAGCTTCCTCTACCGTGTCGGCCTGTACCCGGTTGTCCTCCATGGCGCGGGTCCACAGCTGAATGGCATTATGGAGTCCGAAGGCGTTATTCCTGACTACATTGACGGTATTCGAGTCACAGGTGAGGGCACTACATTTTCGTTACGTACTTGACTCATAGCCAATTGCGTTTCTAGATCCTAAGACCCTCGGTATCGCCCGTCGAGTCTTCCTTGAGGAAAATCTCAAGCTCGTCGCTGCGCTTGAGAAGCTTGGCACACGCGCGCGGCCCATCACTTCTGGAGTCTTCACCGCCGACTATCTCGATAAGGAGAAGTACGGGCTCGTTGGCAAAATCACACGCATTGATAAGCGCCCCATCGAGGCCGCCATTCGTGCGGGAGCACTCCCCATCCTCACAAGCTTGGCGGAGTCGACCACCGGGCAAATTCTCAACGTAAATGCGGACATTGCTGCAGGTGAGCTTGCAAAGGAGCTCGAGCCGCTCAAGATCGTGTTCCTTAACGACAAGGGTGGCCTCTACCATGGTGTCACGGGCGAACTCCTCAGCGTGATAAATCTCGACGAGGTTCGCCGAGGATATCCTACATCAATCTCCACTTTTGACTCACATTTCAATTGGCAGGAATATGACGAACTCATGAAGCAGTCCTGGGTCAAGTATGGAACCAAGCTCAAGCTGCGTGAGTTCAAAGAGCTTCTCGACCATCTCCCACGCTCTTCGTCCGTCGCTGTCATTTCTACCCAACATCTTCAACAAGAGCTCTTTACTGACTCCGGCGCGGGTACACTTATTCGACGTGGATACAAACTTTTCAAGCACTCTTCTGTCGATGCCGTTGGTGCAGACCGTCTCCGCCAAGTTATTAGCGATCGTGACCCAGACGTAGCGTCTGGGCTCGCGAGCGTGACCGGGGTACTTAACGACCTCAAAAAGACTCCTTATACAATCTATGGCGACGAGCCGTTCGATGTTGTCGCGATCGTGTCCCATCCAGAGGATGAGACGCCCGTGCTTACTAAACTCCTCGCTTCCCGCTCTGGCGTCCTCAACTCCGTTGTGGACAACGTCTGGGCGGCGATCAAGAAGGACCACCGACGTCTCTTCTGGACCGCGCCTGCGGATGACGAGAACCGTGCGTGGCACTTCGAACGCGCGGACGGAAGCTTTACACGTGCGGGACGTACGCTCTTCTGGTATGGTGTGCAGGATGTTGCTGAGGTTGAGCGAATTGTGAAGGGATTTGAGAAGAACGGGCGTATCGAGCGTGCATTCCTCCCTGTCGGACCTTCCGCCCCCCCGCACCGTGCAGGTCAGGCGCGCTCGTACTCAACACTTGCGCGCCGTCCCTCTGTGCTCGGTGAAGTGCAGAAGCGTGGATACGCAACGGCTACGCACACGTCGTCGCCTAGCGAAGTGGAGAAGCGTGTTGCGCTGATTGGTGCTCGTGGATACACGGGACAAGCGCTCACACGTCTCCTCTCGGGCCACCCACATCTTAAGCTCATGCATGTCTCTTCGCGGCAGCTTGCGGGGCACGTACTCGAGGAATACACTAAGGCCCCCGTCACTTATTCAAACCTGTCTGTGGAAGACGTGAAGCGGATGGAGAAGGACGGCGAGGTCGATGCGTGGGTAATGGCGCTCCCCAATGGGATTTGCAAGCCATTCGTGGATGCAGTCGAGGCAGGCTCTGCCGAACGGAAGGGTGACGGCAGCGTCGTCGTCGACCTTAGTGCGGACTATCGGTTCGAGAGCGGGTGGACGTATGGACTTCCGGGTGAGGCTCACGCGTAAATCCTGTCCAAAAGATGTACTCGTATTGAATGTATGGATTTCTTTTTCTTGATTTTCTGAAGAGTTGTACTCGCGCGACGCTATTCGCACCGCAAAGAGGATCTCGAACCCAGGTTGTTACGCAACTGCCACACAGATGCTCATTGCGCCGCTCCTGCCGCTCGTCACCGGCCAACCGACAGTGTTTGGGCTGAGCGGCTACAGCGGCGCGGGCACCGTTACCGGGCCGGATGATGCGTCGGGAAAGCCGACGACGTTGCCCAAGGTCACACCCGAGGCGCTGCAGGGTGCCGTGCGACCATACTCGCTGACGGACCACATTCACGAGCGTGAAGCAGGGCGGCACCTTTCAAGGCTTGGCAAGGAGGTGAAGGTAGCGTTCACTCCTGCGGTGGGGCCGTGGTTTTCAGGGATCATCGCGACAGCTTCAATCGGTCTGAGCGCTCAGACAGACGCACGAAAGGTGCGGGAGCTGTTTGAGGAGAAGTACGCGGGAGAGACATTAGTGAAGATTCTGAAGGGGGTGCCGGAGGTGAAGGACGTGCAGGACAACCATGGCTTTGTCGCGGGCGGCTTCCAAGTGCATAGTAGCGGGGAGCGGGCAGTCGTTGTGGTAAGTTTCCTTTCGTTCCTTTGATGTTCTTGGTATCAAAAATGCTGATTGGTCTTATAGGGTGGTCTCGATAATCTGCTTAAAGGTGCTGCCACACAATGTCTACAGAATCTCAACCTGGCCCTTGGCTACGACGAATTTGCAGGTATCCCCCTAGACTAGTCTGGATGGATAGTGTGAAAATTACACTTAACAAAAATCTTATAGTAGCTGATGCATTTATGTGTAACAACTTCAAGACGAAATTAAGCACAAGAACAAGAGATGAATTTATAAGCGGTCGCAAACTTGCATCTAGATAAAGGAGCCGATGTATATCGAGATCAGAAATACTAGCAACATTACGTGGTCGTGACCTTTATGAGTACTTGCTGAGATCGAAAAATAAGTCCCAGGATTTTTAGAGGTTCCGTACTTGTCAACTTGAACTCGGCGACCATGTGCTCACAGATAAAAGTTTCATCAGCTCAATACTCACTATTCTTATGTTGTAGAATAAATCTTTAGTTTAGGATCTTTCTATTTGGGCCATAAGTTTAAACATCAGTGTTTTCTTAACAATCTCTCAGACTTGCAGAAAGCGAACTGACAATTCCTGGAACGCTGAAAGAATCAAACGGCGAATGAGAGAGATATATACTGTTTGTCATAGTGCAGATGGAATCGAGGAAATGACCTTTGAAGTGGGTTAGTTACTACTAAGTACTTTAAGTACTTGGATGGGGTGAAGTGATGAGATTGAAGCCGGAAGTCCGGGCCGCGAATGCTTCAGGACCCCGGATACTGTCATCGGTGAACTGTCCGTGACTGAATGGTGAGAATCCCAGTCTGACCACAACCACTGAGCGCGACGCGATCTTGGTCATTAACTGACACCGCCAGTACTCCCCTGTCTTCCCCTTATTCTTTCAATACCACTTGTTTGAACAAACCACAGTCCTCTTGCAAATATGCAACCTGAATCTCAGGATATCGAAACTGCAACCACTGCTGTTTCTCCGGTGCACCCAACGTATGAAGTAGTGGTTCATATCTTGTGAAAAGGGCTTCGTCTCATCACTGGCATCCAGCTCAGATGCCCCCGATGCTAAAACACGCCGCTATGACCGGCAACTACGGTAAGGGTTTTTGTGTTTCCTTTCCGTGCCCAACATTTCATGTAGAACTTCTTAGCTTATGGGCAGCAACGGGTCAGGCGGCGCTTGAAGCAGCTCGTGTCCTTGTCATCGGCGCTTCTGCAACGTCCACATCCATCCTGAAGAACCTCGTCCTCCCTGGAATAGGACATTTCACCCTTCTTGATCATCGAGATGTTACGCCTGCAGACGCTGGAAATAACTTCTTCCTCGAAGGACCATCGAGTATCGGGAAAAATCGAGCCATTGAAGCTGTAAATCTGCTTCTTGAGCTGAACGACGGTGTAAAGGGCGAAGCAGACACGAGAGACATCGCAACGTTACTCAAGGATAGCATGGGCCGACAATGGATCCAAAGCTTTTCGCTGGTTATCGCACACAACTTGGAGAAAAAGCTACTGGAAGATTTGAGCACGCTTCTTTGGACGAACGCGGACAGCCCACCACTCGTGGTTGTGCGCTCGGCGGGATTCTTGGCGGAGTTTTTCATTCAGTTCCACGAACAACAAAGTCTGTACCCTCTGACTCATCCTCAACTTTGTGTTGATATGCTTTACGATAGTCATCGAAACTCATTCCGAGACCGCACCCTCTCTTCGCATTGACAAACCCTTCCCAGCGCTCCTCGAGCATGCCATGTCCATCAACTTTGATAACATGGATCCAACAGACCATAGCCACATTCCTTATGTCGTCATCCTTGTTCGCGCTATGGAAGAATGGAAGAACAAGGTGCGTTTCGTCTGTCTCAGTTTACTTCAGTGCAGAGATGGTTGAATCTACGTCCTGTAGCACAATGGCGAGCCTCCAAAGACATATGCCGAGAAGAAAGAATTTAAGAAATCTATCCTCGACATGAAGTTGAAAACAGACGAAGAGAATTTTGACGAGGCGGAAGCCCAAGCCTACCGCGCGTGGACGCCTTCAGTCGTCCCTTCCGATATCGCACCTTTACTCGAAATGCCTGACGTCGTCGGCGCTACAGCGCTTTCACCTCCGTTTACTCGACTTCTCCGCGCTTTACATACGTTCACACTTAACGACCCACACGTCCTACCTCTCACTTCTACTCTTCCGGATATGAAGGCCGATACTGCAAACTACATTCACCTGCAAAACCTGTACAAACGTCGTGCAGATGAGGAACGTGCCCAGTTTAAATCGTACATCCAAGGCGATATTGATGACGATCTTGTCACGACCTTTGTTAAGAATGCGCATGCACTTCGTGTACTCAAGGGAAAGAAATATCTAACATTTGAAGCTGACAGAGACGCAGTTGGTAAGTTCAACCTCCCTTGATTATCCAGAGAATTTCTATATTAATTTGACTAGCCTCTGCTTCACTTTCTGCGCCAAAGCAAACTGCCACTCATTTCGTCTTATCCGCACTCAGCATACTTCTGGACAAAGCCGACAATATTCCTCCTAGCGAGGAATCCTTGAGAGCTGGTGTAAGCACGCTCGTTGGTGATCTTGATCTTGATGAGGACGCCCTGAATGATGCAATTGGCGAAGTGTGAGTTGAAACTGATTGTTATCCCTTCAACGTATTCGTGAAAGACTAACTGTTACGTAAAGGGCTCGTGCTCCGACAGCCGATTTGCCCAATACGGCTGCATTTTTGGGCGGACTGGTGGCTCAGGAGTCGATCAAAGTTATCACGAAGCAATACGTTCCGATCAACGGCTACTGTGTATGCGATCTTGTGGAGACTTGGACGGGCGTGATTGGCTAGAGTTGCGGTTAGGGCCAATTTTACTCTTTAGTTGGTGGAATAGAAGCATCCCATTGTACCAATTAGCATTTCTTACCAGGGTTCATCGCCTTTCCAGCCTCCCAGTGCACTTCGCATGCATTTTCGTTAGATTTTCTCATGATGAACTCTGAGACTGATACTGAGCAATCTTGCTACTGGCGTCCGTGATCTCTGGTGGTTCCGGCGGCATCCCGCCGTAAACTCCGCGTAGACCCTGGCGAAGCAGGTTCACAGCCACCCAACGCGACTTTTGTCCTTTTGCGCTTTGCCTTTACCTAGGACGTCTTGTCCATCTATAGAATTGATGCCCACCAAACAGTAGAACAACACTCTTCCTGTACGACTGCTTTTGTGACTCTAAAAATGCTGGCGCCTTTTCGACTTCTCTCCGTCACACCCCGAACAGCTCTTTCAGCTCGTCATTTACTATGTGCCCAAAATTACCAGCTATTTAATCGTCGTCTCTTCTCGACATCCTTTCGACGTCTTTCTGAAAAGAAGGATTCGAACTTATCCGATCATGAATGGGAGATGCAAACTGGTCCGCCATTACTTTTAAGCTCGCATGGTTACCAGTGCGCACGCTGACAACAAAGCGTAGGGCGTGCCATCTACATTCTCACACAAAACCTACCCCATTTCTTCGACTTGGGTCTCATCGATGGAGTGGACATGGCACACCGACCTAAGACCCGGGGCCTGCTCTCATTAACGCCTCTGGCCTCTCATGACCACGAAGCTGAGGGAGCTCTCTACGCGCCAAACATTCGATTGGAGTATTCTCCGCCGTCAGTGCTGCCCGTTCTGCCGCGAACATTTTGGGTGGAAGGCGCGTTCGCTTTCATAGGAGCTCTCGATCGTGTTCGCTGAACCTGAGTTAGGCTTGCCGATGTACATTGCGTCCTCGGTCTTTGTCAGGCACACTCTGAAAGCCCTCCACACCAGCCTCGCAGTGGAGTTGCAACGGGTGCGCGTCAACGGCGGTTCCTCGTTATCAACTTCTCAAAAGTCGAGAGAAAAAAATTTGAGCGTCGCGATGAAGGTGACTGGGATTGCCCGTGTAACAGGAGCCAACAGTCAGTGGGACGTGTGAGTGCCTAATCGCTCGTCCGTGCCTCCTAATGTTGTCAAGACGTCACTTAACACGCTTCGGGTGCTGTCGCTTCAGCAAATGCACGTATCATTTTAACCAGGCGACGGGCTTAATCGACAGGCATACAGTCGACTCTATCGAACCGACGCCAAGCGAGAGTTTCTTCGAGGCACTCCGGGCACTGGGACTCGGCCTGCATGGCACCACGGTTCCAGGCGGCCCTGCAGCGCGTGCCTGCCCTATCCCTGTCGAACGAGAGAAGCGGCGTCAGAATGGTCCGACGTAAATTGCCAAAAATACGCAGAGATGTTTTGCGAGCGCTGGTCGTTTGTAGCATAGGAACGTGCAAAGTGCGTATGTAAATCAGCCGTCCTCCCAACTTTCAATCAGCGAAATCATAACGGTTGCTTCCGGCATTGCGTCGGCAGACGGCGAGGCGAAGCCGGGGTGAGAGACAGGGGAAGGGAATGCCAAGAGGACGCGGGTCCGTTGCCGGGGTGCGGCGCCGGAGAATGGGATTTATTAGATTGAAATTTGAAATTCCTCGTCCTTCTTAGTCCTTTGTTCTTCTTCTCCCGTCGCACACTTCTCTCTCTCCCTCCTCTCTCATCCACATCCCCCTCCCCGAGTCCCGTCTGTTTGCTCACTCGCCCACTCTCTTTTTACCTTCCACTCACTCCACATACGACTTCCACCGCAAATATGCTCACTTCTGCGACCATTGTTTTCTCTGCTCTGCTGTTTGCCAGCTGTGAGTTCTCACAATCCCTGTCGTCAAGGACAGCATTCTCATTTCCTGCTTTTTTTTTTTTATCCAGCCGCCTCTGCTCACTGCGGTCGCGAATACACTGTGAAGGAGGGAGACATTTGTGACGGTATCTCAGCCGCTACCAACACGTCGACGTGAGTGCTGGCAACACTTCGGTCTTTGTTAGACCGCAGTCGCTCACCCATTTCCATAGCTACCAGCTTGCCGTCGTCAACCACGGAGTGATCAACTCCGAATGCACTAACCTCGAACCCGGCAAGAAGATCTGCCTTGGCTGGCTTGGTGCGGACTGTCAGACTACCACGATCGTTCAGAAGGACGAGTGAGTGCAACTAAATCCTCTCCCTCATCCTTTTGAGTCATGTCTGACTCTGTTTCAGCTCCTGCGAGAAAATTCAGGCCCGCTCTGGCGTCAACTCCACTATCCTCAACCTGAACAACCCTCAGATCAACGACGACTGCTCTAACCTCTACATCGGCGAGGTCCTGTGCACCGACAAGACCGTTAACGTTCCCGACGCGCCCAACGGTGTCATCCCGGCCACGACCATCCCAGCCACCGCTACTCCCGCCAACACCAATATCGCCATTGCCACATCTTCTTCAAGGCCGGCTCCCTCCGCCCCCGCCTCGCAATCGTCCCCGACGCCGACGCCGACTCCCACCCCTTCGGCCACTGACGACGAGGATGATGAGGATTGCGATGACGAGGATGACACCCCTGCTTCGTCGGCTCCTGCTTCGACCACTCCCGCTCCGGCTTCGACCACTCCTGCTCCGGCTTCTCTCGCCACATCCGCTGCCCCTGCGGTTACTTCTTCCGCTCCGGCCGATAACTACGACGAGAACGATGAGTCGACCTGGCCCTACTGCGATGAGCTCTAAACGCTCAAGCAGCTGCGCTGCTGAACCAGGGATGGCAAAGGAGGGGGGTGTTCTTCACGGGGCTCCTCGCTTGAGATCCATCTTTCCTATCTAGTTTTTCTCATATCTCGTTTTTACTCATCCGGAGGTTATATGCGGTAGTTTGTTGGCGAGTCGAGTGGTTGGACGAGTTCACACTGGTTGTACAACGGCCTGACAACGGCTCTCGTATCCCCCGCTTGGCTGCATGTTTCTGCCGCCTGCGTTGATCGCTCCTCTGTGCATATTCTCTTCCTGGTGGCTTTCGATTTGTGTTGTACATAGGTCCAGCCTCGATTCTAAGTCTTAGAAATTGATACCCTTGGTGACAAAACTAGGAAATTTATCACGGCTGATTAATTCAACCGAAATGAAATGGACATTGATTGGTTTATCACAAGTTTTATTGAATCAATAACGTTTTGCAATGGCAGCAAGTATGGAAGGCAAGCCAAAGCTAATTACGAAGTCAAACTATTCCAAACCCGAGTAGCTACTGCGTCCATTGCGTCTCTCCACTCTCGCCTCCCATGTGTCCCCTGATTGCCATCCTCCAACAATGTAGCAGATGTCAATATATAGGGAGCTCCTGCATCGCCTCCAGTGCTCACGTCACTCACGAGTGGCAACTCGCCGAGGACGGGCGCACCAAGCTGCGCGGCGACAGAGCGAAAGCGATTGGGTGTACCAAACAAGTAGTGAGGTTCACTGCAAGAAGGACAGTATGTGTGAGAGGTGTTGAGTAACAATCCTGTGATCTGCAAATGATATTGGTAAACTGGATTAGTAAAAGCCCGAGAAATCACTGACCGGTACGTCCACTTTGCGGAACATTGCGACTCCCTTTCGAACGTCATTCAGCGCAACATCCTGCGGTGTTGATACTATGACAGCTCCTGCGGCCTTAGTCAGCTTCTGCATGTTCGACACCTAAGGCCTGGACTTCAGACCATCTACTTTTACAAGCTGTCCCAGTGTCAGCTGTACATCCCCCGTTCCGGGCGGAAGATCCACAACTAAGACATCCAGTCCGTGACCCGGAGCTATAACACAACGCTGAACTTGTGATAGTAAAACGATAAGACGAAACGGCATACTGGAAGATGAAGCGTTTGCTCGCCAGTCGACGTCAAACAAGAGCTGTTGGACCGCCTTCTGGACCATGAGCCCACGCCAGACGAGAGGAGTATCCACGTTGGAAGAGGTTGCTCCTGTTTGCGTGTTCGCTGGCGTCCTCGGGAGCAAAAACCCCATCGACATACATGGTAGTCCGTGATTGCTGATAGGAACAAGCGCACCAGCTGCGGCGAAAGTTAGATGTCTCGGCCTATCGTAGCACAAGTATGGGGACACACTAGGGGTTAATTCTGGTTCATCCGCATTCTCGAGGCCCATCAGTTTAGGTATTGAGGGCCCAAAAACGTCAAGGTCTAGCACTCCAACTCGTGAGCCTTGACGCCGCATAGCTAACGCAAATGCCAAGTTAACTAAGGTGTAAAATCTCGCTAAGCATCACCCAGGATTACAAAACAAGTACTTTCCATACCAGCCGTCGTACTTTTTCCTACCCCTCCTTTTCCACTCCCGACTACAACAACACGTTTTACGTTGGGGATGCCTCGCTTAGTTATAGGTCCACCGCGTCGTGGCATGGTGGGCGCTGGATTGGCTTCACGCCGAGGTAGGCCCTTGAGGATATGCTGCCATTAATTTACGATCGTAGAATCGCGCTAGTCTGCCCACAAGTGGATTTTCATGTCTGTGGACTCCAACAGCGCTAAAGTGCCTTAAGTGGTTAAAATAAACAGCTCGTTTATAGCAACAAGGCAGAGTTGCGGGTTTCAATGAGAATCCGGGCATGAGTATGAGCGTGGGATTTGTCAAGGGTGGTCGTGGCGCTTTCAGGACCTGTTCGGGACTGACGCCGCGATGCTCTTGCACTTGAACTCATCCCAGCCGTGTTGAACTCGGGCTCATAATGTTACTTGGTTGCACTTTGACGCCGAATTCACTCTGAACGCATATCAATTCTTGTGACACACCTTGCTTGTTTCACAAGACCAACTTTGACTCAGAAGTATGGAAAAGCCTTCACCTTGGAAATCGCGTGGACGTCGTCCAGAACGGCAGCAATTCGACTCACTTCCTCCGCTTTCGCTGCCAAACGTCTCACAGAACCAGTCAGCACCTCTTAGTGCTGGCCCTTTACGTTCGTCTAAACACAGTCGTCGACTTCAAAAGTCCCTTTCTCTCCCTCGTCAATCGCCTCCTAGTCGGAAGGCCAGTGATTCAACTCAACCTGATGTAACTGTCTCAGTGCAAAGTGCTTCGGAGGACCTTGATGAGAGCAGTGATGACGGCGAGTTTGGGCGCAAGGTGCAGATTGATATGAAGGGGCTAGTGGGTGACGCCGTCGGAAACGTGAGTGTTGCGCTTCTCCTATGCGGCTCCTATGAATAATTCAAACAGATGAGCATCAGTCCAACTGGCCGTGATATTGTTCTGGCCGCGTGCGTAAAGTTTTAGCACACGAGCTTGCTTGAGCGCTGAATCGAACCGCGTTTAGGCGACGAGGGATGTACATCATTGACCTTAATGCCCCTGAGGATCTTCCTCGATTTCTGCCTCAAGGTGGGACGTGGGACGTAGCTGATGTACAATGGCATCCTTCCCGGATAGAATATATCGTCTCTACATCCAGTGAAAAGTTGTGAGTATGTGATGTTACTCTCTTCTTTGTGCATTTCATCTAATTCAGCTCAACAGGCTCATCTGGAACTTGAGCATGTCGGGGAGAACATCTATTGAACACGTGTTGAATGCCCACTACCGGGCAATCACCGATATTAACTGGCACCCCACGGATCCCAATATCGTTGCAAGCACTGGCTTAGACTCGTGGGTATGGATATGGGACATGAGGGCCCTTGCCAAACCGACCCTAGGGCTATCTGCATTCCTGTGTTCGTAAAGCGACAAAACATGCTTGTGAATTACACTGATTGTTACTACTTCAGCTGGAGGTACACATGTCAAGTTCAACCGAATGGATGAGCACATCCTTGCCAGTAGTCACATGAATCAGGTGATGATCTGGGACAGACGAGTAAGTGAAGTGTTTGCTAGTTTTTCTGAGTAGTACGGCAATAATAGTTTGGCCAGAAAGGGTCCCTTCCCGTAGATCGTATTGCAGCACATTCGGCAAAGATTTATGGTATTGACTGGTCTAGACACGAGAGGGCCGGACTTATAACGTGCTCGGTGCGTCAATGGCAACCGTTAAGCTAGATACCTTCGCCTGACATATCAAGTAGCTGGATAAAACCATAAAGCTCTGGGATATCGGATCGTTAAAACCCGAGAGAAACGACGAAGATTATCATGCACCTACATCAGAGATCTATGCGAATTATCCGGTTTGGAGAGCACGGTCGCTGCCCTTCGGCCGTGGTTTACTGAGTCTGCCCCAACGTGGCGAGAGTACCCTGGAAATGTACGCTCATGCGAACCACTCAGCTCCGGTTGAACGGTTCGATGGTCATTCCGGTACGCGGGCTCCCTTTGTATTAGTCTAAGACGTCCATATCCACCATTCTTAAACGCCAGATGTTGTCAAAGAGTTCGTATGGAGAAGAAGAGATGTAGGTACTGGCTTTCAGCTCATAACATGGTCAAAGGATCGAACATTGAGGTTTTGGCCAATTGACAAAAGCACCATGGAGGTCCGTTTTAAAATTCGTTTCTCCTTGCGTCCACTGACAAGTAGCCATGCAGAAAGTTGGCTATGTACCAGAGGCCAGACCTCCCGGGCTCCATCACTCTAACTCTGAAAGCATAGTTTCTTTTCGTGACCAATTGGCCAACACCTATCTGCCTCCTACTGTGTCTGTTCCTCATGGACACATGTCAATCTACGATCAAGTGCGTGCGACAGTGCCTACTCGTCAATCGGTCACTGGCGCGAAAGCTATAGCATTAAACGAATCCAAGCAACGAGCCTTGTCCCCCAGACCAGGACTCCCACACATAAATGGCCCTCCGATAGCGGCGTCAGTCCCATCTCCATCGCTATTACGAAGAGATACCACAATGTCTCGGGTTGTACGGCATGCGAGGATGGATCCTCTCAGATGGATTTCAGGCATCAGGCGTGATGAAGACAATGCTAGTGGAACTGATAGTGGCAGTAATTCCCGCTACGGCTCTAGGTCAAGACCGCCCAGTCGAGTGTTGGATGGCGCCAATGATAACGATGCTGGTCTTGATTCGATAAGACGCCGAAGCTCCAGTAGAGATCAGGAGGATTCAGGCTATAATTTACGCGAAGAGTATGTGCCATCGCCCACACTAATACAAAGTACTTCACTCTCCAATACTAAACACTATTCTCTTTTGCAGAATCGCATCTACACTCAACAAGCTTGCTCCTTTTAAGGTTAAACTTGAAAAGGTTTCTCATAATTTCTGCAACATTTAAGCCGTATGTTAACGCGTGTAATAGTTGGATGGAAAGACGCGAACATGTACTGTTACATGTCATGGACCATGGGGAGCAAACGATGCGGACGTATTCATCCGCGTCTCTTTTGAGTTTCCCAGATCGTACTCCTCAACTTGGGTTGCAGGAAGCGCGCCCTATATTGAACTAGACAAGAGTCCGCTCATTCCATCAAGCAACCGTGCAATTATGCTAGATAATCTCGGCGATATATCTGAAAATCAACGGCCATGCCTGGAATCCTGTCTCAGCTTTTTGCGATTTGGAGACGCCGGAAAGTCTCTTAGTAGGCCCCCATCTCCGGGAAGTGATGATTCGTCGGATGATGAGTTATCATACCCAAAGCAACGCGCAGTTGCAAACATAATGCGGCGGAATGATAAGAATGTTGCCGAGCCTCGTACCTCACAAGCCGTCTTTTGTCCAAACGGTGGGTAGTCCGCATTTATGAAGCGTATAAAACTTTTTGGCTTATCTGCTCGATTTAGGTCAGCTGGTATATTTCTTCCGTGCTCCACCAAGGATCATTCGCAACGTTGCACATGAGCTTGCTCGTCCCTCGCTTATCAACTCCCATAGTAACGTCAGTGGTCCTTCACGACCCCCAGGGCTGCTATCGGACGCAGTGCGCCAGCTAGCCATGGCATCACAGGACCGAGCCAACGTTTTCATGGAATCTCGGCGCAATCATGATGCCAAGGACATTCTTCGTATTATGACCAATTTGTTGGCGTATCCCGTTGGTCACCCAAAGGGAGTCCCAAACATTCCTCGCCTCCCGGATACTTCGAATACCTCTTATCACGTTCTGGACAACAGACTCAATAATGTTGTTATACGAGATGTTATCAACATGGATCGAGTCATGGCAGCATTGTTTATCTACGAATCTCCAGACGGACCCGCTGCTGTCTGTCGTTACAACGCTAGGGTTGCTGGAAAACAACACGGATATGCCGAAGAGCGTATCTTTTCCATGCTAGCACCGATGTGTCAAAGCAGCTCAGGTCGCCCTACCTCCTTGTCAAACGCTGTTGGGGTTGCCCGCATTATTACTATACTGTATGTGAGCTCTCCTACTGGAAAACGTATCAACTGAGACCAGGTGTTAGGTACGAGGATCTGGTTGCCTGTAAAGACTTGCAAATGTTGGCCATGTTGTCAGTCGTGCTTATCCAAATTCTCCCGCGCAGCCTTCCTTCAACTGCTGATACTTCTCTCGCCCAAACACCTGCAACTCAAGTAACAAAGGAGGCCAACAAAGACTATTTCAGCGTTCGACATCGCAGAGATAGTCGGCCGTCTCGGCTATCACCTGGGTGGCCATCGCTCCCCTCAATGTTGGGATCTTCAAACTCAACACCTGTTCCCGGAACTGTGAACACGTCTTGGGGAAAGGGATCTTGGCCTTCGTTATTTCAAAACCAGAATCAACAACCGAATCTTCAGCAACCACCGGAGCTCGTGCCGGCTCAGCTCAATGATGGTCCCGTTAACGAATCTCCCGGAAGCCCAAGCGGTATTCCTGTGCCAAAGCGTGGGCGCATTCTACCAATTTCAGAAGCATCCACGCCCAAATGGCCAGGCCATAGCACGTCGTCTGCATGGAATTCCTGGGCTGCCAGTCGGCCATCTCCTTTAAATCGAACACCAGTATCATTTTCGTCCGCGGGTCATCTGCGCCACAGGCCGCGTGGTAGCAAGCAGATTGTTGAGGAGAAGGTCGTCCCGATGAACAAACGGATAAGAGTTGTGAGGATTATTGAGGATGCTCCGTGAGTTTTTTTGTTCATGAAGAACTCTACTTTATATGACAATTCCCTTGTCCAGTAATGAAGAACTCTTCCCATCTCATCAGCGAGACCAGCTGATTTTCCATATCACGGCTTATTGTGATCTTTTGTTCAGCTGGGAGCTATACAGCCAGAGAGCAGCTTTGTTGAAGCTACTTCATCGATTCTCTGGTCACATTCAAATGGGTTCTGAAACTTTGTATCACCACGACATTGGTGCGGTGATAGCACTTCGTTATCTGTGTCATTTGATTAATCCATCACTAGTTATTGGCCTCTCTGAACCTGCTGCAAGGCAAACGCGTAGCGCGTTACCCCGGCCCTCCTGTGCAGTCTGCCATCTTCCCGTAAAAGGTCAGTAGTGCACATCTAAGCTTCTTGGGATGTCAGAGCTTATATAGATACAGCTCTTTCCCACGTTTGTTCTCGCTGCAGCCACGTCTGTCACATCACCTGTTGGCAGCAGCGTGCCTGGGACTCGTGTCCTGAAGGCTGTGGCTGCAACTGCACCTCGGCCACTTCCTTGTCGGTCCCTGCGTCGGAGATCGCACAATCTTTGCATAGCAATCTATCATAGGCGATTTCCTTCTCGACATGAGATTGTCCCTGTCTACCTCCGTTTTTTTGTTGTGCATCACGCCCGTTACACGTTGGTTCAGATATCTGCCGTATCCTATAATCACAATCAAATCCAGCCTCTTCTCCGTGTGTTTGAACCTAAGAACACCGACGTTGACCCACTTAGTCTAAACCCATCTCTACCATGTGGACTACTTCCAGAAACCAGCTAAGTAAATTCAACAGATCAGATAACGTGTTGGCAATCATATCGCATTAGATGATCAAGAACATCTCCCATGCAAACTCGATCGGCCCATATATTTACACATACAAAATATTCACAGGTAATCGTGCTGCCGAAATCAGAGGTCCTTCTTATCATCTTTGATGCCCAGTTCGACCTTCAAGACGGTCAAGTTGAATTGCATCATGGTAAGACCCATACGAGTCCTGCCGGTCTCGGTCATCAACTTGAATCGATTTCGTAATCAAGAAAGGCACATACTTAGGCCAGGGCTCCCATCCCGCGGGGATCTTCTCGTCAATGAGGAAAGAGCGGAGGATATCTTGCTGTGGTCCAAGGACTTCGATCATTGTGGCCGCGCTTGGTGTTTTGTTGGCCATAAGTTCAACAGCAAAGTAGATTTGAAAAGCGGAACATGACATACTTTGAGCTGCCAAAGCCCTTATGCTTCGTTGCCAGAGTAAATTGAGGGTTGCTCGCTTTGGCGTCGCAACGGCGAATTGTGGAGTATTTGGAGAGATCCTTGACGGTAAGCTCCTTGTTCGGACCAGAAGCCATGGCCAGCAAGGCTTCAACTAGTTTCACGTCGGGCTTTGATTGGTCTGGAACATGTGCAATATCGTGACCTATCGGCCAACGAACGTTTCAATGAATGACGCATAGGACAATTGAGATCGAAGAGTTCCCTACGTACGGGTCATGGAAGCGTCATGTTCAATGGCGTTATGTAAAGCAAGATCTTCGAGATCCAACGTTCCGGTTTCATAATCACGTCCTACTAGTCCTGCAAAGAACCAAGGGACAAAGTAGCAGAAGGACTCTGCAAAGTTGAATGTTTCACTACGACGAAGGTTTGTACATCAGTGAGTAGTCGGCCAGATCGGCTTGAAAAAAAAAGTTCGTTAGACTCAACTGGATCTTTGTCGACATTTCTTTGAAACGGATGTTCCGACCGTCGCGCGGAAAGATGCCTGATCATCCACGGGAGGTGGCGTCAGTGAGTTTGCTGTTAGTACTCAGCCAAGGAACGCAAGGTGTACCGTGATTGGCCATGGCATTCAAAGCCGGGCACGGGCTGCGGCTGTCCGTAGGCTTTGGGGGCTCGTACGTCGGCCAGATCCCGTTGTGGCCTGGCTTTCCAGCGGGAATGACCGTGCCCGGAGCCTTGCTGGGCGTCACTAGGTTAATCAAGGTGAGGCCTGTATGAGTAAAGGCCAGGGCGCGTGAGTGCAACAAAGGTGGGTGTTCGACGGAAGGCGAACAAACCGATATCCCAAGCTAATGTTGAAGCGACGGTCACGCCGTGAGCGATTTTCCCCGTGAGGCTGTCAGAAGACATGTTTGAAAGTGTGTGGTGGGAGAAGAGTGGGTGGGGAGGAGGCGGGGATGAAGATGACCAGAGTGCACCCGAGTATCGAAAGAGAGTGGCTTTTGTGTAAACTGACGTTATGGCTGAGAAATTCTAGCTGTCCATCTCAGCGCTCAGGTAGCGAAAAACTTGGCTGGCGGAAATGGAACTGATGTGTGATCGATTGGATACGACATGGAGATGGCAGAGACGCCACTGCCGATAACGGGAACCTCGTTTTTCTACAAATGAGGCGAGCATCATCTCGTGCATCATGGGCTGCGACATACTAGGGCCATTTGGTAAGAGATCGATGGCCAGGTGAAGGCATGAATGTGTGAAGGCCTTGATAGAAGAAAAGAAGGTGTTCGGCCATGTCAGTTGAAAGTTGAAACCACTTGTGGATTGAGCCTCAGACCGGGCTCTTGACCCAGGTCCACACCCTCCGTCGAGTGAGAGTGCTTCTTTGTTAAACTGGCTGCCAACTCTTTTCACACCTTCATCATTTCAATGCCCAATCTCACGTCACGCAATTCATATCCCATCTGCACGATAGACAGCTGCTTCATTTTTTATTTTTATTTTACCTTGTTCGCTCAAATCAGGCTATAAAAAGTTAATGCTCCCTTTGTCCACCTCCGCGCCCTCAATCACTACGTAAAGCTTACCCTAAAGTCGTGTGATGAAAGCGTGGCCCCAAGACGACGCCCACAAACTCTACGTACCTACCACTGCCTCACAGCAGCGTGTCGAACGAACATCTATCTATGAATGGAGATGCTACTCTAGGCCTTCGCAGAAGAAAGAGAACGCCCCAGATCTCAAATCTTCAACGATTGCAGGCAGATATCCAACTCGGATCTCATGGATATCGGCGAAAACACCCAACCGCCTGCCTAGGTGGCACTGAACTGTGACAGGACCGATGGAAATATGACCTCAAGGCCTGATGTAACTAGCCGATTCATCGATGTCGACATCCTCAGCGTGCACTTTAAAAAGACCAGCAGTCTCTGCCCACGGCCAAGTATTCGAGTTCCTCACCCCCCTCTCCCTCTCCCTCTCTGTAACGCCTCTCCTTTACCATGAGTAGTATCATCAACGCCATTCGTGACACCTCCAACTTTGTCAGTGCCTCCTATTCGGCGTACGACACCGACGGCGCAGCAACCACCTCTCGCGGCATCCTCGCATCGGCGATCGATGACATAGAGGGCTTTTTCAACGCTGGCTCAGCCGTGTCCGTCAGGGATGCACCTGCATATCTGGATGCGATCAAGGTAAAGATCTTCCTTGCTCCAAGCCTCTCGGTCGAGCCGTCATTTTCTAACTTGCGTTTCCAGAACTTGAATTCTGTCGGAATCGATGATCGTGAATTTTTGGTAAGCTTCCTTTCAGCACAACCTCCCTTTTCTTTTTCTTTCTTGTAAAAAAAGAGCTAATTTTATTTTGTTATACAGCTCGAGAAACTCGTGTTGCTCATGTCGAAACTGTCGCGTGAGCCTGGTGCACTGGGACAAAAGATGGAACAGTTCTTCATCGATACATGTGAGCAACAGCCAGGCTTCGAATAACGTCTTCAGGATGGCTTTTGATACTCTATCATTATGAATAGTATTCAAGGATCTCCCCCATCCACCGACAAGCTTCATGGGGCCATTGGATATGTCCCCCTCGAACGCGCCAGTTCCTGAGAAGCCATGCTATGCGTAAGTCTCTGACCACTCTTGGAGAGTGTGTGTCAACTCTGATCTTAATATTTTCTCTTCAGGTTCCGCCCTGATGACGCGCATGGCTACAGTCAGCAGTTCCCTCAACTCGGCCGTGCCGGTCAACCGTACGCCCGCACTGTGCCTTCCTCCTTGACGATTCCCCCATCGGCTCTTCCGGACCCGGGTCTCGTCTTCGATCTCCTCCTCAAGCGCGATCCAAATGAGAGTCCCAGGGCACACCCTGGCGGTCTCTCTTCTATGTTCTTCGCTCTCGCCAACCTCGTTATCCATTCCATCTTTGACACCGTAAGTTAAAATATACTTCCGTAATCACTCGTCCGCCTCACCTCCCTTCTCAGGATCACTCAGATTGGCGCATTAACAACGCCCCTTCCTATATGTCCCTCAATCCCCTCTACGGTGGCAACGCCGGTCGCGGCGCTCGTACTGTGGAGGAGATGCGCAAGCTCGATGGTACCGGCAAGATTTGGGAGGACACGTTCGCAGATTACCGTCTACTCTTTATGCCTCCAGCAACGGCAGCCCTTCTGATTCTTCTTAACCGCAACCACAACGTAAGTAGATCGAGCCATGTTGAATTTTCTATCTATCTAAGTCTGCTCTTAGTATATTGCGGAGAAAATACTTGACATCAACGAGAACAACAAGTTCAACGATCCCACTTCCCTCGACGAAGCGGCCAAACGCAGGCAGGATGATGAGATCTTCCATCGATCTCGTCTCGTCAACAGTGGTTACTTTGCCAAGATCGTGCTTCATGACTATGTTGGAGGCATTCTTGGACTTGCTCGCGATTGTTCCGCGTGGCGTCTTGACCTCACCCAGACCATCCGCTCCAGCGACCACGAGTTCGCACCTACTGGAGAGGGCGGTGCGGTCTCTGTGGAGTTCAACTCGCTTGTGAGTTTCCAGTCATGTTATACCAATGCATCGAACCAACGACTTTTCTAGTATCGATGGCACACCACTACGTCAGTAAAGGATGCCAAATGGATCGAGGGTGTCTTCCAGCAAATGTTTGGCAACAAGCCAGCTGCCGAAGTTACTGTTGAGGACTTCAAGAAGGGCGCTGCTGTCTTCGTGATGAGCAACCCTGACTTCAAGAAATGGACTTTCGGCGGGTTTGAACGTGGTGAGGACGGCCGTTTCCGAGACGAGGACATCGCCAACGCTATCCTCGCCGCGACTGACGTCCCCGCCCACCCCTTCGGCGCCCTCGGCACACCCGAATGCATGCGTGTCATCGAGATCCTTTCAATCGAGCAGGGTCGCTCCTGGGGTACATGCTCGCTTAACGAGTTCCGCAAGTACTTTGGTCTCAAGCCATGGGCCAGCTTCAAGGAATGGAACCCGGATCCCAGGATCTATGACGCGGCCCAGGCGCTCTATGGTCACATCGACAACCTCGAGCTGCACGTCGGTCTCCAGGCGGAGGCGGCCAAGCCCCCTATGCCAGGCGCCGGCCTCTGTCCCGGCTATACCGCTTCGCGCGCGATCCTCGCCGACGCCGTCGTCCTCGTACGGTCGGATCGCTTCCTCACAACGGAGATGACGCCTTTCAACCTGACCGCATGGGGCTACAACCTGTTGAATGTCGACCCTGAAGATGGTTCGTTTGGTGGAATGTTCTCCAAGCTGCTTATGCGCGAGCTCCCAGCTTGGTTCAAGCCTGGTAATGGCTACTCCCACTTCCCGCTCTATGTTCCGCAAACTATGCAGACATATCTCCAGAAGAACGGACCTCAGCACGTGCACAAGTATACTTGGGATCGCCCTGGAAAGTACCCCGTCGTGGACCCAGCCTCAATACACCCTTCGTCGACGTATAACTCACGTTTGAACTACATCGTCAATAACGTCAAGATTGACCGTGATTTGGTCGATGATATTCTCTTCTCGCCAGAAAATCTCGAGAGGTGGAGCGATAAAATAGCAGCAGTCACTACAAGTCTCATCAGGGAGAAATCCATTCGCAATGATGCACGTAAAGTTTACCATTTGGATGTCGTGCGCGATGTCATCAACCTTGTGCCGGTCCACTTCCTCTCAACGGAGATTCTCGGCCTTCCTATCAAGACTGAGCAAAACCCTGGAGGAATCTATCGTGCTGAGGACCTTTACAAGGCATTTGCCAGTATTTCAAAGTACGCTAAATGTTGTGTTTCTTCTTTTCTCTTCCCTTATACCACTTCAGTTATACACTCTCGAATGTCGAGCCTCAAGAGGAGTTCTCGGTTCGCGAAAAATCAGTCAGATGGACGCGGAAGATTACTGATGACATTGAGGCTGACCTCGCTCGCATTAGCCGGGGAATCGTGAGAACTGTCCCTTGGTAATGGTATTTGGCTTGCTCATTTCTATTTCAGTTCTCCATCACCGGGTTCGTGGAAACCATTAAGCGTCACATGACCAACAGAAACGATAACAGTGGTGACTTCCTCCAAGCGGTTCTCACCAAGGGCGAGAGGTTGGGCTTCTCTCACGAGGAAATTGCCAGCAGCATCTTTGCGGAAGTCGCAGCAGCAGCCGCGCCTTTCTCATCTGCTCTGGCAACTATCGTCGAACGTCATCTAGACTCGGAAAACCCCTCAAGCTTGGATTTGTTGTCGATCAAGTCGGTCGTCAGTGACAACATGTCTCGCTGGTCATCCGCCCAGGCATATCTCGGCGAGGATGGACTCATGAATGAGAGATTCTTCCAAGCGGTAAATATTGATGCCATTTACACCTACGACCTCATCTCACTTGTTATCACAGGCAGCACCAGCGGTATTGAAACAAATCTTTGGGCTGAAGAATGTCCGCAAGGTAGCTGGGGTTTCCGGCAACTTTGATAAGTTCACCCAAGACTTCAACGGCAAGCCTGCTGTCTTTTTCACTGACAACCTCGGTGGCGTGACACCATTCCCTGCTCGTCTCTCTATCCAATACGATACGTAAGCATCTGAGTGGTTTGCAGTTTGTATAGTTTTGTCTTGGGCTACGAGTCTGTGGCGTTTTGGAAGGTTGTATCAAAAAATGTATACTAGTACTTCTCGTATTCAAATTGTTCCAACTCAGGTCGGCTGCTTGTGTAAGCTACTTATCACTGATCCACGACAAAATGCTACACTGCTTTGGATTTGAGCTCTGTATCTGTCAGTGCAATGGTCTAACTCTTCTTTTTTTTTCTTGTGCCCTGCCCACAAGCACGTGAGGATGCGATCCAAGCCAGTGACGCTGATACTATGAAAATCAGTATGGCTTGTACTATCATTTGCCAATCACCACAATCAGGGAACACTAGAAACTATTTATGTTTGATTAAATTATGAAATTATCCGGAGGCTAGTAGGTACTTAGCCGGGGAGGACCCGGGCGCTTCCGGTTTTCCCTAGGCAAATAACTTCACGCCAGGGATTTAAAGGGCCAAACAGGGGATGTTGCCCACTTCTCAGCCCAACCACCAACCCTGGGAGCAACGTTGCGTGTCATCATACCGGGCTAGCGCGACTATCCCGTCCGCTCAATGAGCGCGGACCAGCAGGTTAGCTGGGTTGAGGAGCAAGAAGCCCTCTTTGTTCTCAACTGCTCCTACTGTAAATATCCCCTGGCTTGTCACGTTTTAACGCTCGGCGCTAATCGTAATTGGCCTGTCCAAATTCAGTCTCAGCCACGACCTTTCTGGCATACGACATCTGTCTCACGCTAGCTGATGAGGTCGAGTTTGTTTGGACGTAGGTGCCTTTGTGTGCCTGGAACTATATCCTCGCGTTTAAAAATGACAGCTCAGACAGTCATGGAGGACTCCGTCTAAATGGGTGTATATTGTGTTGAGATATTACTCACTGTTCGTTCTCATGTACGTGCTTGTTATTCCTTCGTCGTCAATCTGGGGTTCGTTGGCTAATGCTTAACGGATATTGAATCCTATTATTTATTTCACAAGATCACTATGGTTCGCCGCAACAGACCTAGGCGTTGCAATTGGATTTTCAAGGCCCTTCGACTGTGTTGGATGGTACAAATACCAAGTCGCATCCCTGCAAATCATTACGTGCCTCATGGAAATTATTTTAATTTTTAGAGGTAAGAACACATAGTACACTAGTCCGCTCAACGGCGAGACGTGGGCTGACCTTTCTTACAAGTATATGCCCTGTACGAACAAAGCAAACGAATAGCCGCATTTATACTGTCTGCTTTCGCCGTTGATCAAAGTATTATGGCATGGTCAATTTCCGTCGTTATTCCAAGAGTTAAGTTCACAGAGGACTGTACCACCACAAGTGTCCCCAACACTAGCGTTTGGATTGGGTACGTGGGTTCAAAAGTGAATCTAGTCCCTGTGACGACAACATTGCTAACAGAGTTTACGTAGACTCTCCCCAATTTTGTTTGAATTAATGTTACTCGTTATGACCGTTCACAAGGCAATGAAGACTGGAGGACGTATCGCAGCGCACAGCCGGTTGCTGCGCATTTTGGTTCGCGACGGCATGTGGTGTTTTTGGGTAGTTTTCAGTAAGTCAGCACCGCCTTTGTTCTGTTTCAAGAATTCTCAATATTTCTCTTATAGTAACTTTTGGCATAAATGGCATATTTTATCTTGCGATCAGCGGGCCTAAGAATGCAGTTGTTTGGGGGTAGGCTTGTCATTTTGTACAGCATGAATATCACTTACAAACATTACCAAGATGGCAGTATGCAGTTTCAGCCTTTGCTGGTTGTCGGCTCGTCTTACACCTCCACGCAGGCGCATCTTCGAGAGGTTCAACTTTGGTTTCGTCATCAATGGCTGATGGCGACGGAGCTCTTTACCAGCAATATGTTCTGGACTCCTTGACACCAGATATATTGGCTGAGCCGCCCCCCACCGGGCCGGAAAGTCCAGAAGTAAACTCTAACGTGGCACTTCGTCAAAGCAGGATTCAGTTCGAAGAGGCACCCGCCGGGTCATGTACGAGGTCGTTTAATGTCCAGCCTGGACGTAACCGATAGCTATAGATACACTTACGGGCCTCCTATTTTGATCTTGTAACTCTATTGCTCTAAGGGTGTTGTTTCATAAACGAGCTGTGTGGGATTGAGTTTTTTTTTAGGACAGACAGAAGTGAGACCGGTGCACCGCTGAGGGCAGCCAAAGTGTACTCGAGGGTTGCACGTGGCTTGACACTTCCACGTCCACCGAGTTGCACTTTCACGGGTCGCGTTTACTTCCTACACCACACCTGCAGCTGCCATCTTGCTTGAGATTTCGCTTGCTTACATACACTAGTACTTAGACATTGCTCGATCGACGCTGCATCTATAATCTTTCCCCTGTATTACTGGTTATAACCACCATGTCAGTAAGACTCTTGCTCTTGACTATGCTCTAGATCTAACCAAGCGACTGGTAGTAGCTGTGTTATCATCAACTTGCGCTATGGCATATTACAATCCTAACGGTAGCCCGGAACTTAAGCATCCTGTGCCCACACATCCTGCATATATCCCGGAGCCTCCCTCGACCCCAGGATCGCCTCAAGGCTATCAGCGATTCGTGTCCTCGCCACCACTTCAGCAGCAACAACAGCCGCAGCAGCCACTCCCTCATGTCGGTTATGGTGATCCTTATAGCAGCCATATGCAACACGGCAATTTCCAACCAGCATCCCAAATACGTGGTTCGGGTCAACCCGTCCCGCCGGGTCCACAAATGCCAATTCCGCAACCTGATTTTGGCGCATGGGGCATGAATGACGCGACTGCACAGTTTGGAATGCAACTAGGGCAGAGTGCGGTGTCCGCTGGTCAACAATACATGCAAAAAAATGTGCGTTGAACTGTGCAATTGCTTGATAAGGAAAGGCTACTTATGGAGCACTTGTTTATAGTTTGGTACCTTCATCCCTGGATTGGGCGTGTTGAAACACCATTTCAACGTCTCAAACTCCTATGTAATACAGAAACTAAAAATTGTTACCTTTCCCTGGAGGCATCGGCCATGGACACGGAAGATGCATCGCTCAGAGCAAGGCGCGAGTGAATGGGGACCACCACGCGATGATATCAACTCGCCTGATCTGTATATTCCAAGTAAGTGGATGCTATTTAAACTCCCCGCACTATCTTAAGTTTTATCATAGCGATGGCTTTCGTGACCTACATTCTCCTTGCTGCACTCCAGACTGGCTTACAAGAACGTTTCCACCCGGAAATCTTTGGTGTTACTGCTTCAAAAGCTCTCGCTGTCGTGATTGTTGACTACGTGTTTGTGAAACTGGGATGCTACTTCCTCAATATCCAGGGAACCAGCCAATCGTTCGATCTGGTTGCATATGGCGGATATAAGTTTGTAGGGTGAGGGTGTGTCTTGCTTCTAACCGAAATATGATTGACATCCCTGTAATCAGAGTCATCATCACTATCATCGCTGGCCTTCTAGGATTTGGCAGAATGGTTTATAGTTTTGTATTCTTCTACACTTTTGCTGCAAACGGCTTTTTCTTGGTACGAGATCAGTGATGCACTCTGCAAGCTTAAGTTAACAATTTCTGTCCGCACCAGCTACGTTCGTTGCGTTCGGTTGTGCTTCCAGATGTCGCTGGTGCACCTGGTCATGTTGGCACTGTAAACCACGCCCAGCGGAGTAGACGTATCACCTTCCTGTTTCTTATTGCGGTCACACAGCTGCCATATATGGGTTTGCTTGTGAGAGTGTAATTATAGCTATGTTGCAATACAACAGAACATGAGGGATGCTCTACAAACACAGATCCTCTGCGAGAAACTAAGAGGCATGCTTCGCACACATTATCAAAACAACAGATTACAGGAGAAGGACCGGGTATCTATTGGCCCTTTTTGGTTTCAACTGCATGCCGCGCTTCCTCTTCTTCCTTCGCCATCTTAGCCTTCGCCTCTTCCAAGCGCCGCACTACTCGACGCTCAGAGCCACGGGTTACTAGCGGCTTCGGCTCAAGATCGGCGAAGAGGAACTTGCAAACAACCTCTATCATGTAGCAACCGGCAAAGTCCAGAACCATGGACATTGTCAGCTTGAATTTGAACTAGCAAGGCGGGATGAGGCCTGTATATCACACGGCAGCACAGAAATAAGCTTACCAAGTCGGACATTTCAACAATTTGAAGCCAACGGTTGAGCTCAGGGAAGAAGTCCGTCGCTCCAGAGAAGGCAACACCACTGGCACCGACAAGCCCATAGTACAGGTACTTGTTTTCGCGAATGCCTTCACGGAAAGGCCGCCCCTGATAATTGATAGCGAAAGTCGACACTTGTTGAGACAAGCCAAGCAGATAGATGGCCGTGTTCAGAAGGCTGGGCTCAAACTTTGCGTCGAGATCGATGGGACCGCGTCTGTTAAACAAATGGTTAATACAGCTCAAATTACAGAAAGGCGTACATACTCTTCAAGGGCGTGTGAAAGGTTTGTGATGTAAACCATGGTCACAATATGGAGGGCAAATTGGAGAAGCACAGAGAGCAGAACGTAGAGATTGAAGATATTACCCAACGGGCGCTCCTTGGACAGCTTCTCGACAGGCTATAAGGCTGTTAGAAGCAACCTCCAAGCTGATCATTATCATCACTCGCCTTGGCCCGAGATATGCAAAGGAAACAAACAGACATCAACATGCCCGTAATAGACATCTGGTAGTCGCCGTATTTAATGCCGTCCAGGTACTGCACACTCAGGGCGTATGCTGTGATCAAACAATTCAACGCCAAAATCTTGTACATTTGAATAGTCGCCACTAGAGTGCAGCGGCCTTGACGGATGATGCTTGTGACTGGAAACAAAGGTCAACATATGGACGAAGGTGAAATTCAAATTGGAACTCACTAGCAGATACATTTGACAATTTGGAAGTGAACGGCGCCGCACAACTCGCATCCCCAAGCTTAATCTTGGGGACTTCTTCATCCTCTTCCATTTCTGCCATTTTGTCCGTAATAGATGCAAGGTCGAACTGTTACGAGTGCTTAGTTCAGGAAGTGAACCACAAGAATGGTTTATTCACCTTCTCCATTGGGTTCTTCTTGCGCGCATTGGTCTGCTTCTCCAGTGCCGCCTTCTGCGCTTCAACAAGTTCCGGATGGGCCTGCGCCAACGCTGGCGGAACTGGCGGTGGCACTTGCCCGAAGCGCTGCGACAGCTTGACCTGGCTCTCGTACACCTTTTTGATGCGCTCGATGCGCTGGTGCTCCGCAATCTTCTGCAAATCCTCCGGCGTGCCGTCCAACAGGGCGACGCCGATATGGGCCTGCTTGAGCGCGCCGACGTCGTTCGTGCCGTCGCCGGCCATGAGCGTGACGAAGCCGAGTGACTTGAGTGTGGTGAGGATGAACTCCTTCTGTGCGGGCGACACGCGGGCATAAACCCAAGTGTGCTGGACGAGATCGTTCCAAGCAGCGCGGTTCTCGTATTGTTTCAAGGCGGCACCAGTGATGCAAATGTCGTAGTCGTTCAGGAGAGATTTGTCAATCGGATCCTCCGGGTTGACTGATATGACCTTGCTGTCATCCACCGTACGCCAAACCAAATCTAAACAAATGATCAGAAACGGCTTGAGATCGCACAAAAAGTATAGCTGACCTCCATCGTGAGCGGGATTTTCTTTCAAATCGAGGATAAGCGCGTCACGGTCAACGATTTCCACTTGACGAGCAACGTGTACGGCCGTGAGTGGGTTGTCACCAGTGATCATGATACACTGGGAATAATTTAGTCAACGCACTCTGTTGGTCTCAGAAGCTCACGCACACGATGAGAGGCGTCCGCCAGCATCTTCAAACTTTCAACCGCATCCGGCTTGAGAGGGCAGTGGAAGACGAGGAATCCAGCAAACGTCAACGCGCTCTCGATGTCCCCACGCGCCATCTTGTTGATCTGCACTCGCAGGGGTCAGCTTCGACAAGAAGGGGCACACACAAGGCGACAGTCGCTTCTTCCTCACCTTGTCCGGAGTGGGGTTGCCCTCCAGGTTCTTGATGCCAAGCGCCAACACGCGGCTTCCGCGCCGGGTGAACCACTTGTACGTCGCGTCGTAGTTCTCCGGGACGGTCGCAAGCATCGTCTTGATCGTCTCCGGCGCGCCCTTGACCGCGGCGATGGCGGATCCGTTCGGAAGCGTGGACACGGTGGACATGCGTTTGAGCGCGGACGAGAACTGGAAGCGGCGGCGGATGCGCAATGCGGTCGCGTGTGGCGCGGTGGCGCTTTCCGGAGTGACGCTGTCCCCTGCAGGAAAAAAAAAAAAAAAAAAAAAAGCGAGCTTTAGTTGGGGGTTGGGGTAGAGTTGAAGGGTCGCGGTACCTTTGCCGATCTGCCAGTTCAACGCTTCCAGCGTCGTTTTCTCCATAGGATCGCCGACGACAGTTCCATCGTCGAGCTTGACGAGCGCGTGGGCAGCAGCGAGACACAACGTGGTCAGCTTGCTGGTCTCTGTCACGTTGACCAGCTTGTGGCTGTCGGAAGAGCTTTGAAAAGACATAAGCACTCGTTCGCGACAGGTTTTGGGTCTCACACTCACTCGACACCAGCGACGCCTTCAAGAACGAGATGCTCGGTTGTGATCGTGCCCGTCTTGTCGAAGCAGCATACGTCCACGCGGCCCGCGAAAGGGATGCGGAAGGGCTCAGTGCAGAAGATGGCTGTGCAGGCGTCAGTCGCGTGACAGTCACAGAGGCGTTGTGGCACTCTCACCAAACTTGGACAACGCCACGAGGGACGCGTTGACGGCGAGCGACAGCTCCATCGGGAGCTCGGGCGGGACCACGCTTGTGACGATGAGGACGCAGTCGAGGAGCAACTTGCTCTTCTTGAGGCCGCGCTCGATGCCTGCCGGGCCAACGCGGTCAACGAACGCTCGAGCGAGAAGGAAAAAATGCGAACAAGTGAGAGAACGCACCCTTGACCCAGACGTACCAGCTCGCTGCGATGGCGAAGATGAGCAAGAAGCCGATGAACAAGAAGCTCTCGAGGTTGTTCGCGGACACGCGCTCGGTGCTGAAGATCATCGTCCGGACGAGCTGGCCCTGGGCGGTGCCGAAGCCGGTGCGGAGGACGACGCCGAGGCAGCCGCCGTCGGGCGGGGCCTCGCCCGCGGGCGGAGGGACCGCCTGGAGGACCTTGGTGCCGGAGAAGAGGACGGCGCCCTTGTGCGTGCCGTCGACGTCGAGCGCCTCGTCGGCGTCGAGGAGCTGGATGGACTCTTTGAGCAGCGGGGTCGACTCGCCGGACAGCATCGCCTCGTTCACGATGCACGTGCCGCGGACGAGGAGGATGTCGGCCGGAACGGTCGTCTCCGTGTTCTGGCGAACTAGTGAAAAAAGAAGACGTTGAGGGGTCGCAGAGAGGGGGGATGGAAGGTGAGGCCATGTACTCACCGACGGAGATCACGTCGCCCGGGAGGAGTTCGTCAGTTTGGATGGTGACCCATTGGCCGGCGCGGAGAGACTGGATCGGGAACGGCGTGACGGACATGGTGCGGAACTCGGTGAGGGTGCGGAGGCGCTGGGAGACGGTCGTGCACTCGAAGACGACGAGCATGAAGAGGGTGAAGAGGGAGTAGTACCAGTACTCGTCCAGACACCACAGCGCGACGCAGAAGATCTGGAAGACGAAGAAGGGGGCGGTGGCGTGCTCGCCGAAGAGCTCGAGGAAGGTGGGGACGGGGATGTCGAACTCGTTCTTGCCGTAGGCTCCGAGCGCGTGGGTGACCTCGAGGCCCTTGAGGCCGGCGGGGGAGACGTAGGTGGAGAGAGGCGGGTGCGAGTCGGACGGGTACGGGCGGAGCGCGAACTCGACCGAGGCGCCGTCGGCGGAGACGGCGGAGACGGTGTAGGTGTCGCGTTGGTAGTTGAAGGACCAGGTGCGGGGATCGGACGGGTTCTTCTTCACCAGCGGCACGATCTCGCCCTGTCCGCGGTGTTGGGCGGGCACGATGCGAACGCAATCGGCGTCCTTGAGCGTTTTCGCCTAGAGGCGTCGCAGAGAAAGAAAGAAAGAAAGAAAAAAAAAAAAAAAGAACGCATACAGTCAGCCGCTTTGTTTTGAGAGACGCGCAAATTCTCTCCGAGGAGACACACACACACCCCGCGAGTCTCAATCCGAGCCCTTGCGCCGGCGTTCCACCGGGTGATCAAAAAGGAGAGGGCGTGGCCCGCGCCGACGGTGACGCAGGCCAAAAAAGTCCACTCCTCGCTCTTGAGCCAGTCGTCGTATTTGACGTAGTAAGCGTATGCGAGGAGGGGGTAAAGCGGGAGGGCGGGGAGCGTATAGATGTACAGATACCAAGGGACCGACACTCGTAGGCTGGCCTGCGCGATCTCCGTCGACTTGACGGTGACAGACGCCCTGTGTGTCGTGGTGAGTGAGTGAGGGGGGGCGGGGAGATGATCGTGTGCGACAGACGGGGCGGACGTACATGGTGGGGATACCGACGGATGGGTGTGGGAGACGACAAGGAGGCCTTTTGCAGAGATTCGTGGCTCTCTGTCGTGGCCCCTTCTCCAACGCGCCGGATGCTGACGCGACCCTCCCCCCTCTCCCCCCTCGGAGCGGACCTGGGCGTGCGTCCGCGTGTATTAGCCGAAAAAAAAAATTAGCGAGGGAATTCGGGTTTGGGTGTTCACGCATCAGATTAATGTGGTACTGTATGTTTGCGATGCGTTATCAAGCTCTCGCTTAGGCAGATCCTCGCTACAGAGCCTGAAAATCCCTCGTAAGGAACAGAAAACAGGCCCCCTCGAAGGGAGTTTACCCAGGTCTCGAGCGAATTCTGGACCCATAACCGTGTCGGAATGAGAGCGACCCTGGCGCGTCCGAAGGGGAGACACGATAACTGGATGGGCAAAAAAAACCGACATCAGGCGAATTCGCCCCTCCTTTCTACCAAAACCTGAGTAAGGAACGTGTCCGTAAAGGAACACGACGCTGTGGCACGACGAAAAACATGATCGTGTGCCAGCGAGGCAAAAAGACACGTAGAGAGGACTGATATAAACGCGAACCGTCTCTGGAAATCGAGACGAATCCATCTCCCCCTCCCCCCCTTCCGACACGTCGCTCTTCTCCCTCGAGCGTTTTTCTTTTTCTCTTTTCTTTCTCTCCCTCTACCACCACACCCCCCACACAGCAGCCCACCATTTCTTCCACCACCGAAGAAACCACGATGAGCCTCGTCAAGCCATCCTCGACGCCGGCGATCAAGAACGCGCCCCTGCTGGGCCTCGCAGAGGGCAACGGCTCCTTCTCCAATCTGCACCTCGCCGGCCTCGTCCTCGGCGTCCCCTACGTCCTCAAGACGATCCTCCCCGTCGTCCGCCGCGGCGGCTTCAAGACCTACGTCTTCCTCGTCCTCGTCACCGGCCTCCCCGTCACGATGGCCTACTGGACGTACATGAGCCAGCGGCCCGATCGCAAGAACTTCAAGGTCAACCTGCCCGGCAAGCCCATCGAGCACTACCTCGTCATCAACGATCCAGAGCTCAAGGAGAAGTACCACGGGAAGAACAGGATACCCATGCAGGTCTTCCACGACGCCTACTTCGAGGGCAAGATCGACTTCAACCCAGAGCTCCATGACGGTAAGTCCAGCATGCGCCCCCGTTCTCCCCGAGCCAGCCCTGCCGATCTCT
>JAZHGK010006414.1:0-12345 GCA_037855215.1 Waitea zeae | reverse complement strand
CCAAAACTCATTTTCATCTGTCCAAGTGCAAGCAGCGCTTGCCGCGATCACAAGTACGCAGCCTTCAATCTCTGCATGTGCGATTGCGCGATTGTTCCTACCTGTCGCCCTGAATTTTACATACCTACTATTGTTGTACTTATGAATGATTGCGGGGGCGGGACTGTTCGGTGACACTGACATGGAGTCAACCCCGGTGCGGAGGCAGGGGTTTAAAAGAAACCGAGAGCGGAGACCGAGTCTCATATCATACGAATATGAATTTCCTCGGGGCGATCGACGTTCCAATTCAGTTCGTGTGGGTAGGACTCTTGTAGTGCTGTCAATCGCGCCTGTCGTCTTCGAAGAAGGTTATGGACCAAACGACACACTCTCAAGAGCCTGGACGCCACAGCGTTTACCCAATCCTAGCACAACTGTTACACGAGGGGACGTCACACGACCCCACGTCTGGTCAGTCGGGTGCACACGGGGACCCATGTAACCAATATAGACGTGGTTCGCAGGATCCGATGCTCGTTTTTCGGGACGTACTTAGTCTGGTAATTAACTTGACTACACACTCGTGATTTCGACCGAATGTCGGTCCACTCGCTTATGCAGATTGAGACCGTTTGAATCGATCTTAGCGTGGAGTTTTTTTTTTTGTTAGTTTAGGGACATTCCTAGCCTGTGGACGGGTACATGCGCACCCGATCAGCCCTCGCACTTGAGCCAAGGCCGCCTAAAGAGTAGACTGAAAGGAGTATGTAATCAAGGAACATGGACACTATACATCTGCGCATGATGGCACGATGTCGCACATCACGGCCGCCGCTACTCCCGCGTCCGGAGAAAGTGTACAAGACAGGTTCAAATCAGCGATGCTTACCCGCACACAACATTAATGAAACGAGACACACACCCTCAAAGCTTGAGTTCACGTCCGTCTCAGAAGTTGGAGGCGTTCGTGGGGACGTTAGGGTGTGCTCGAGAAGGGATTGTCACCCGTGCAGCATCCCAGAGTTGTCATGGTCGCGTTCCTTCTGTGGGAAAAGGATGGCAGACCATGTGGTTAGACTGACCCACGCAGAGAAGCAGACTTTTTTTTGCGGTTTTTCAATTCCCCCTTCGCTTGAGGATAACAGATACCGATACCCAATTCGCTAAGGCGTCCAAGTGTGCTTTCAAGGCGAGAGAGCCGCATGGGTGTGAGAGGATTAGTAGTATAAATATAGCAACTGCGGCCTAGGTGTTCTAGGGTTTTTGGCTTAGCACTGTACCCGCGGACATGTCACCGACGGCTGGGAATGGACCCCCCCTGGTTCTAGACCTCGCAGCCTTCCCGAGGTATTTGCCAAGGATCGGACCGGATCATCGGGAACTTTTCTGTGCGGATGTTGAGTGCTTTTTTTTTCTGTATTTTTTTTCTCAAGGACGTGTTCTCAACAGGCATTTGATGGACAGTGTGAAGATGCCGTGTGGGAGCCGCTGTTCTCAAAATTCCGCGTTTGTTCTCTTCGCAACATTCGCTCTCTCTCTGCGTAACGATGGTCGCGTACCTACCGCATTCGCTTAAGGGGGAAAAGCTGACAAGCTCCGAGAACGCCACGAGGTCGGCTCGGTGGCCGAGCGGAGGCGACGGGAAGAACGGAAGCGGAGAAACACGTGGGGAGGCGTTTTGCGGGGAAAGGTGTGCTTCGGAGCTTCGACGATCTCGACGCTTCCCATGTGACATGTGACCCAAGATGTCGGTCAACCCGGGGTTAAGTGCACTCTTCGTGTGTCTCCTTCTTTTCTCACTCCGGGCGCACCGACGACGCGAGCCCCTGCTGGTGGTGACCAAATGCGAGAGAGAGAGAGAGCGAATGCCCCTTCTCTCTCTCTCATTCCATACCCTTATACAAGTACCCTCGTCTCCTGGGAGACTTTCTCTCTCTTAAGCTACCGAACCCACTCCCCCCCACAGTGCGTATATGAAAAGCCGACTGGGTGCATGCCTTCGAACTGACATGACTGACAGTCTCACTTAACCTCACTCCTTCATTTACAACCCTTCTTCGTGGCGGACGTGGTGATCATTCCTGCAAATCAGTCCACCGCAAAAACCCCACAACACTGCTGTAGTCTGTCAACGAGTTTCTTAGGCATCAGTTGAGCAGTCTCGCGCCAAGGTAAGTGGCTCCAGGCGGATCATCATCATTACCATCACCACTCCGCCCTGCCATAACCCAATTGGGCAGCCTCTCAACTGATGGTGCTTGCCTTCTCTTCGCAGGACGAGTTCGTTGCAGAACATATATCGCACCCCCAGGATTTTAACTCGACCTTCTTTCGTTCGATCTCGTCCTCCCCTCCCTTCGTCACCACCTCCACCACCATTACGGAACCACCACCACCATGTCCCAGCCGACACTCGCCATGCCATTAAACACTTCCGTGCTGCAAGGCCCCGCACCCACCCGCTCACGAAGCATCTTCAAGCGCGTCGCGAGCAAGCTCACGCCCGCGAAGCCGCCCTCGGCCGTCCCGCCCTCCTCCACCAAGGAGGCGCGCGAGGACGCACTCCGCGCGCGAGGGCTGCTCCCCCCGAAAGATCTCTCCTCTCAAGAGGCTGAGCGAGACGCGCTGCTCGCGACGCCGGTTATGCAAGCTCCGGACTCGGCGGCGCACACCACCGAGCAGGGCGAGGTGACGACCGCTGCTCAGAAAATTCTGGAGGAATGGCGTCAGCGGGCGGCCGCCTCCAAGGCCGCCGCAGACGGCGCAGACGCGAGCCCGAATCGCCCATCTCCACCGACAGCGAACACGATATCAGAAGAAGGTGATGAGGAGGATGCAAATGATCAAGCTTTGCGACCAGACGCTTCGACTTCTGACGAGGTTACACCATCATCCCACGCCGACCCAGAAGCACCCATCCCCGCACAGAGTACCATCTCGCCACCTGCACCTGCAGTACCAGCGGTGTTGTCTGCAACCGATGTGAGCCCGCAATCCTCCCCGCAAACTGACGACACCGCTGCACCGCGAATGAGCGACGCAACGTCCGCGTCCTCTGTCGCGCCACCCACACCGACGCCACACGCACAGCAGCCGTCCCTACCGCGCAAGACGTCGCCTCCTCCACCTATCCTGGTCTCGTCCACACCTACCACAAACAACAGCGCGTCCCTCGCGCCGCCGCTGCCCTCCCCACGACTCGTCCCCCTCCCGCCGAGCCCGATCTTGAGCCCGCTCTCCAGCCCGAGGCTGCAGGTGCCCGCCCCGCCCGCCCTGCGCATCCGCTCAGACACCGTCGGCACCTCGGGCTCCGAGATCCCCTCCCTGACCTCCGCCGACGGCGCGTCCGAGACGGACAACTACAACTCGCCGCTCACGCCCCGCTCGGCCGACTACTCCCCGCCGTTGCGGAGCGTGCCGGAGGATGCGCCGGTGGACGAGGCGAAGGAAGACGCCGACGCGCTCCCGCCAGTCAACTCGCCGCGCACGCGCACCATGTCCACTCCGCAGCGCAAGCCGTCACTGTTCAACTCACTCAAGCGCCAGCTCACGACCTCGCGTCCGCGTCGCCGCGCGTCCCCTTCTCCCTCTCGGGCAGCCGGGCGGTCAACGTCGAACCCGCCAGCGGCAGTGGCGGCATCTGCGGACTGCTTGTCGCCTCCTACTTCTCCGACCATGGCTACGAACTCTCCGGCAGGGAAGAAGAGGAGCAGCACGCTTGACAGCGTGGCAGAGAAGCCGCGGGTGGCCGTTCAGCCGCAAATGTATTCGATGGGGGCGATTTCGCACCAGGCTGGTGCGATCGAAGACGAAGAATCAAGGCGGCTGTCCGAGATGGCGTTCTTGGACTGGTGATTTCGTCCTCTTTTTTTCCTCTCGTGTTTTTGTCTATCTTTACACCCGACGCACTTTTTTTCATTGTCCGTTGCAGACGCTGCTGCCCCCCTTTCAACTCGTGGTATACGGCTCTCCGTTCGCTCACTCGCTCGTTTAATGGATTTTTCTGGATTTCTACCTCCTTAGTACCCGACCTTTCTTTCACTGTCTACGCTCGTTTTCGTCATCAGCAATCCTGTTATATACCAACATTCAATCTCTGTCAGAATTAGGAACTTTTTTTTTATTCAACCCTTTCCAATGAGTCCGGGCACTTTGTGTGATCTTGCGGAGATTTGTGAGAAGCGGAAAACGTCTTATGACAGAATTCTACCGCGAATAGCGTGTGCGAATATAGCCGAAAGTCATTCTGGAACCGAAGGCTTGTTTCACTCATTGGTGTCGCTCAATGGCAAAATTTGTATCTCCGTGATCTCAATGATCGGCCGTTCGATGTACATTACGCTTAGGGCAAATAAGTAGGACTGTCATGTGATGGACATTCAATTAATCTTATGCATGAACGGTCATTATGAATTCGTGTAAAGTGTAATTGTTTTTTCTGTGAGTAAGTTCTAAACTTTGCAGTCGACTATTGTTAGTGTTGTGAAAGGGTGAAATGGGCGAGACGATGTGGCTCTCGTTAGCCACGCTCTCAATTATGATCGACACATACTTAAACACACATCTCGTGATGCATTAATGAATGCTCTCTTCCCACTTTTTTTCGCTTGCATAATCAAGAAAATGGCACACACACAAAAACAAGCAAACAAACGGGCAGGTCTTCACTAGAAACTCATTAACCGTGCACCTCTTCTTCAGTTTCCGCGCAAGTGTGCAGATTTTCAGTAGGATCAAGCATCAAAGTTATTTCCCAAAGGCTCGAGACGGCTCATTGGTTAGAATATAAAGCCCAACAATGCACTGCATTTCTACAATTAGGTATACCGTCGAATCCAAGAAGTGTAAAATACAAGGTATTGATTAATACATGCGGGACTCTGACAGACCCCCTTTTTTGTTTATTACCACCAGTCTCCGTGGGAGCGCATTGCATCCGCAACCTTGATGAAACCTGCAACATTTGCGCCAGCAAGGAGGCTGGGCATGACGCCCTCAGCGGGCGTTCCCTCAGGTGCCCACTTAGCTCCGGCGTCCAGACAGATGTTGTAACAGTTGGTCATGATGTCCCGCAGCTTAGCGTCCACCTCCTCCCGGGACCAGGTAAGGCGTTGGCTGTTCTGGGCCATCTCCAGACCAGAGACGGCGACGCCTCCGACATTGCTCGCCTTGCCAGGGGCGTACCAAACGCCCTTCTCGAGCCGCGAGCGCTCGAAAATGTGGACGGCGTCCTGAGTGCAGCCCATGTTCGAGCCTTCGGCGACGATCTTGACTCCAGCCTTGATGAGGAGCTCCGCGTCTGTGCCGTCGACCTCGTTTTGTGTTGCGCTCGGAAGCGCAACGTCAATTTTCTCAATCAAACCCCATGGGCGTTTGCCTGTGGATCATAATTAGGAGACAAGATCTGACCCGTAGTATGAGAGACTCACCGGCGTGGTACTCAAAACGCGAGGAGAAGTTCGAATGGCCAAGGAGGCTATCAAGTGCACCGCCCTTCAGCTTGAGGGCAGCGATGGTCTCAACATCCTCCTTGGTGAAGCGCTCCTTTGCAATGAGAGAGCCCCTTGAATCAGAGAGAGAGAGGACGCTGGCGCCGAGTTCGATGAGCTTGAGTGCAGTGTATTGTGCGACATTGCCGGAGCCAGATACAGCAACGCGAGTCGACTCTTTGGTGAAGCTGAGCTCGGGGCAGTACTTGGCAATCATGTTTTCGACATACTATAAGTGATGTCACATTAGACAAATTCAGAAAACGATTTATGAAAACGTGCGTACGTAAATAAGGCCGTATCCGGTGGCTTCGGGGCGAATGTTGGAGCCACCCCATGACATGCCTTTGCCAGTAAGGACACCAACGAATTCGTTGCGGAGCTTTTTGTACTGGCCGAACATGAAGGCGACCTCACGTCCACCAGTGCCAATGTCTCCTGCGGGCACATCCGTGTCCGCGCCGATATGGCGCTGAAGCTCGGTCATGAATGCCACGCAGAAGCGACGAATCTCGTTGTCGGATTTGCCCTTGGGATCGAAGTCGCTGCCGCCCTTGCCACCGCCCATGTTCAATCCAGAAAGAGCATTTTTGAAGGTCTGCTCGAAACCAAGGAACTTGAGGATCGAGAGGTTAACAGAGGGGTGCAGACGAAGTCCCCCCTTGTAGGGTCCGAGTGCCGAGTTGTACTAATTTTGAAGGGCCAGCATAAGTTAGTAGCTGAATCGAAAACTTGGTACTTCTCGCGTACCTGTACACGATAGCCACGGTTCACTTGAGGACGACCATTGTCATCCTCCCAAACGACTCGGAACTGGACGACGCGCTCGGGAACTTGGACAATTTCGAGGGCTTTGGCGTATTCGGGGTTTGCCTTGAGGAAGGGCTGAACGCTCTCAGTAACCTCGGCAAGCGCCTGCTCGAATTCGGGCTCGGAAGGCAGAACCATGTTGGGAGTTGTAGTGGAGAGTTGTCAAGGAGTATGCGGTTGGGGTTGTTGGCCATCGATGCACGCAAGCTCGAGAATTTATAGCTGAGGGACGAGCACCTGGTGGTGTGGACTTCGGTCGAAGCCAGAGGAGGTCAAAGATAAGATACTCTGCTTTGATTGGTCGGCTTCACCTTCTCGCCTCCTCCCGGATATATCCGAGGAAAGTTATTCCGGATATGTTCGGCCGAGGTGGGGGCACATCCACCCCCTGATGCGTAAAAATGGCGAGTCCACAGATCTAGGTGGCAAACGCATGGCTCTGGATCAATAGCGCATGCAATGTTGAACAATTAGTAGGGTAATTTGGAATGCCCCAAAGCGCTATCAAGTGGCCATGGTTAACTCGAAGAATACACTTGCTCAGCTTCTCCTGTAAATTTTTGATCTTGAATTGTCGGAGTGCGTTTGCTTTGTCAACGGCAGCTCTCGGGTGCCGAATTTGAAGCGGCGTTGGTTAGGCAGCCTTGCTGTCAAAGTCTTATCTTTGAAGAGCCACAAAGAGTGACGTTGAGAGGCATGGATCGAAGATCCAAGTAAATTTGCGACGCCGCTAGCCGCTCCTATTCGAGCCGTGGTAATACTATTGTCGGTCCCAAGAGGCCAAGGGGTACGTGGCCAGCGTGGTCGTTGATGTTGGCGTTGGTGCCACTGACAGTGCATTTGGCCCTAGCAGTTCCGAAGAGTTCCGATGGTACATATCTGATTGGCAAGACTGTTCTTTGTAACAGCGGCATACTGTTATCAAAACTAAGAGCAATCCAATATCGGTATGGTGTATCCTGGGGCACTTAGTATGTGCGAGCTGGATAAAAACACAATCCAGTCACGTGGAGTTAGGCATCCGCGTTTCTCGGACTCGGTTACCCGTGTCACTGTTACTTTCCACCAAGCACGTATAGCGTCCAGTAGAAGGTATTATTGCACTCTGCTCCAAGTTGGCTCCAGGAAGTTAGATTTATCTTTATCCATGACTTTATTTTCGATCTGTTGAAAACTCTTAGAACTCTTCAACCAGTCTTAGGCTCACTCGCTCGGCGGGGCATCCGAGAGAACTAAATGGCACACGTGGCTGTCATAATACTTGTACCCACATCGGTTGTGCAAGCACGGTATCAATCATGCTCTCCGGTTCCAAGTGTCTTGCTAGGATACTGTGACCTATAGCTTTTTCTCGAAAAGCGAAGCAATGTAAACGATGTGACCAAGACGGCGCGGTGACTTATCAGATGCCTTAACATTGCAGAGTAAAGCATCAGTCACTAACTATGTTGCTTCATAACCAACTTCGAAAAAAAGAAGAAAAATGGCGAATAACAAGAGTAAGACGGAGTGGCAGACTAGCTTCCCCGCGGTTTACAGATGCCATCACATGGTTTGTCTCCGCTCACTAAGTGGGCAGTGATAAGGCACGATGAAGGCAAATATATCAGCTCGCATTTACATAACTTGGATGCTCTTCTCCCATGTTTTCTACGCTGAAAGAGACTGGTGTTTCGCTACTGGCGTCCATCGACTGCAGCAGCGCGCCCCTGTACTTAACAGATTCGAAGCAACTGCTTAGATTTGCAAACGCCCAAAAATTCCGATCAAAATCCTTTTGCACGAGTCGGTGGCAGATTCGAATCGACCGGCAAATCTAGAGGTGTACACATGTTAGGTGTCGAGCGCATGATAACTTACATATAAATGGAGACCGGAGAGACTTAAGGAGATATGTCTTTTATAGCGTAGCCTAAAAACCGTTGGCATTGAACAGTGCAAAATATTATATACAACAGGCTTATCACATAGGGCACAAATGGCGAGGGTTTAAACATTGAAGAGGTGACTAGTACTCGAGTTCATTGAAGTGGGGTTGCCCCGGAACACATGATCTGACTAGCTTCGCAATGTTCTTCTTGCGGTTAGCTGTGACGCTAAACTGCTCCCGCATTATCATATTACATACGGTTTAACCGAGATATCGCCCGAGGCCTGATGGCTACATCTATTGACGCATCGCAAATACCCTACGAACGAAACAAGCCCCCCTCCCCCAAGCTCTCTCTACAACTAGGAATTTTAATCGACATATTCTAAACTTACCATTCATCATGATCATCGCCCTCACAGGCTGTAATGGGACTATTGGCTCGCGGATTGCCCAAATTGCCCTCGACCAAGGACATATGGTTCGTGGAATTGATTCGAATGACAGGTCCAGTGACGGCAGTACCCACGAGAACGCCTGGCGTAGCCATCCCCGATTCTCAATGTTCGTCGCCGACCTACGCAACTTTGATGTCACGTTGAAGGCTCTCAAAGGCTGTGACTCTGTCATTCAGCTCGCAGCCATGCCAAACCCTGGCGATTATCTTGTCGAAGCTCACAACAGGTGCGGCATTACTCCGAGTTGCTCCAAGGGTGTCGCATAACCACTGACACCATAATTGAACAATAGCAACGTCGTCATATCATGGAATGTTCTGCGTGCGGCGGCAGAGGTAAGAACAGTTCTGGTTCACATCTCCTCTTACGGCCTTGTGTCTCTTATGAAACCATTTACGCTACTTAGCTTGGCATAACACGCGTATCCTTGGCCTCTTCAGTAAACGTTATCGGCCTTGTTTGGAACAAAGAACGTCATTTTGACTACCTACCTCTCGACGAAGCGCACCCATGCCGCCCGGACGAGCCGTACGGAATTTCCAAGCAGTAAGTGAAAATGCAAAAAAAAGAGGTATGCACACGCGAATATGCGCTTACACACGTCCTTGTCGTTAGGATACTTGAAATACAGGCCGAAGGCATAGTGCGCCGATACCCTCAAATGCGCATCGCAAGCCTCCGTCCGACTTGGGTTGTACCTACTCGTGAAACGGCTATGAAAGATGACCGTCCGAAGGATCTTTGGGCATGGGTAGGATTGGACGAGACCGCGGATGCGTTTCTCCGTGGGTTGACTGCACCAGAAGGCGCATGGACTGGGCACGAAGCCTTCTTCATCATGGCACCGACGCTTACGTCCGACAAGGATTTCAATTCTCTGCATCAAAGCACGTACCCCGACGTTCCCTTAAAGCCTGGAAAATGGGATGCATTCTTTGATTGCTCCAAAGCAGAGAGGCTTTTGGGGTGGACGCATGCGAAATGAAGTGAAATTTTACGAGTGAAGGAAAGTTTCCAGCTAGGGAACAAGGTATATTGTATTATTATCGAGGTATGGAAAGTGCAGAATAAAGACGCACATATTCGTCATAAGCATGCAGGACTTCTCGCAACTGCCTCCGTGATATGTTTGCGCGATACAAAATCTCGTCGTCAGCGCTCTTGCCATCAAAGTATTGACTTATCCTGAGTAAAAAGAGCCCGAAACGTGAGCTTTCATTGTAGCAAAAAATGAAAGAGGTCAAACCTACAGATCGAAACGGGCAACAAGCAAGGGGTCCTTCCCCTCAGACATTGCCGAAAGCCACCGCCGTTCGAGCGGTGTCGCTTGGCTGGGGTTTTTGATGAACGAGGCGTGTTCGTCATCCAGGCATGCCTCAGTGAGCGTGTCGTCGTCCCAATCGTCATCACTCTCCTCGTCTTCGCCTCCAGAGTGTTCCAAGGGAGACAAAGGCGCTGGAACCGCAGGCGCCGAGCCGACCGACGACACTCGGCGCGCGTGCATGCGCGCACTGCGAGGTGAGAACGCCACAAACACCCCGTCGCCCTCGGCAGCGGGACTCCTGTGTCTCTCCCGGCCGGTGCTATCGCCACTGACGTTGGCAGCCCGCTTCGCACCGCCGCCTCCTGAGCGCCTGCTCCGGATTGACCGAGTTTGGCCCGCTCCGGGGTGACCACGCCGCAGCCGAGCGCGCTCACGCTCCTCTCGAACGCGCGCCTTGAGAGGGGGCGTGGCAACGACGCGGATGCGCAGGTGAAGGCGGACGAGGAGGTCCCGTCGGAGCAGCCAGCGAACAACGGCGAGGTAGGTAGGGAGTAGCGCCCGCTCTTTCACAATCGTCGCAAAGAAATTGTTTGTCTCGAGCCCCAGGCGTTGTGTGTTAGCGGAGATGGTAGAGAGCAGGACAGGCAACGGGGGAGCCGCCTCGCCAAATTCACGCTCGAAATCCACAGACAGCTCTGCAAGCCTGATAGAAAAGCGTAAGACAGTAGTTTGGTCAGGATTAAGTGCAACGTACGGTGCATTGAACTTGGCAGGAACGGTGAAAGGAGTCTTGAGCCGCTCATGCACCACGTCAACGACTTTTGCACGCCGGTGCTGCACCAGCCACCGTACTGTAGGATAAACCTGAGATTCAAGATCCCATTCGAGCCCTGCCGCCATATCTGCGAGCCTGCGAAACAGAACGAAGAAAGTTCGGTGACTCGGAGGGGCGGACAGTATGCGGAACAACGTACGAGACCGTGATGTGGGCAATCTGCAGAAATTTGAAGAGGCTCTCCGCGAGCGGACGATCGTCCTGGTCCACGTGTGACCCTCTCAAGGTAATGTCAGGGCCTACTTGGGGTGTCGCCGAGTCGTCTAACAACAGCAAACTCTTCCATGGTGCAAGCACAGGGAGACGCCATGCAAAGTTCATATCTGAACCCCAGTAACCGGGTGCGTCCTCATCTGAAGCGACAGATAGGTCCGTGCTGTAGTCGTTGGGCTGGAGGATGGCGTCGAGGAAAGGCGGGAGCTGGAGTTCCAGGGGGATGTCATGGATGGTCAGATAGGCGACAGAGGAGGACTTGATTCCCTCGAAGAGCGCTTTCATGGCAGCGGGAATTGAAAACCTCCTGAGGGCTTCATCCACGTACTCGCTATAGGGGCGCTCTGTTTGGGCGGTAAGCCAGCACTTTTGTTAGCATAAATGCCCGAGTACCCACTTTTGGTGATGCACTGTTCCCTAAGTCCTGTGATCCCATCGCACTCTTTTTCCACAAAGCTGGAAAGCACCTGCTCCTGGAATAGCACAGCCGTGAATGTAAACGCGATCTGTTCGTAGACGATGTGAAAATATTTCGCGATGCTGCCCGAGGCGGACGACATTGGATCGGGCAGGTCAAAGACGACGACGAAATGGAAGGTCTGGAGCGAGCTGCTCTGGGTTTGGGGCTGATAAAGGTCGGTATCGTGCTGGCTGTTTCGGCGGGCTGACGTCGCGCTCTCGCCGCCGCTGTGTGGGAAACACCAGACGCGGTCGTTCTCGGCGCACACGGGGTGGCCGACGAAGACGAGATCGTCGACGGCGAGCTCAAACTTTTGGTGACAGAGGCTGCTCTTCGGACAAAGGAGGCTCGCGAGCAGGTTGGTAGGGTACCCGAAGAGCGTCTTGTACTCCTGCCACCGTACGAAGTCGTCCGTGGGCCCACTGCCGATGGAGACGGTCGAGTGCGAAAAGTCGTGAAAGTCCTCTTTCGACGGCGAGTTGCGACCGGAAGCTGTGACGGAGGGTGCCGTCTTGGAGAAGGATCCAGAGCGGTCAGTCGAGGCGTACGGCGGTTTCCATTCGTACTCTTCGTCCTCTACAGGACAAGTGGCATGCCCGCTCGCCGCAGAGACTTCTGCGGGCGAAGAATAGAACGCGCGCCATGGGTTGTCGAGATCGGTCTCAAAGTCCTTGGACGGCCGGGGACGTGCTAGACGTGGGATGGACTGCGGCGATGGTGGCCAGCGAAAGACGACGCTGAAGCCATGGGAGGACTCGGTAACAAGGAGCAAGGCAAGGATGTGAGACATGGTTTACCGAAAGCATTCATCAGTTGATTGAGAGTGTGTGTCATTAATTTCATTTTTTTGACAATCGACAACACTACTTGATAGCCTAGTTAAACAGCAATATTTATTGAGATAACTATAAGATCGAGTAAAACACCTAATCTAGGGTTAGGACAGCAAAGGGGCCAAAAAAAA
>JAZHGK010006413.1:0-92626 GCA_037855215.1 Waitea zeae | reverse complement strand
CATCGACGCGAAACCGACCGACCCTGTGCTGCTTGAGGCGTTGCTGTGCAATCGCGCCGCTTGCAACCTCGAACTGAGTGCGCCTTGACTCTCCTTCCTTCGTGCGTTGAGGGCATTATGGACTCAAAGACCCGCACAATCTTGCCCCACTTTTTCCCTTCCCCTCCCCGCTTCATTTGCTCTGGTGGGAAAATGAAAAGAGAATTACGGCAAGGTGCTGCGCGATTGCTCCCAGGCTCTCACGATCAACGCGAAGTCCGCCAAGGCGTACTATCGATCCGCCCTGGCTCTTATCCAACTTTCGCGATTCGAAGAGGCGATAGACTGCTGTGATCACTGCCTACAGTTCGACCCGGACAATGCCAGTATTGCTGCCGTTCGAAAGAAGGCAGTGGACGGGAAGCAGGTGGCAGAACAGAAGGCACGGGAGAAGGCGGAGCGCGAGCAAAAGGAAAAGATGCTAGCGCAGGCATTGCACATCGCGTTGAAAGTAATTCTGGTGCTTACATGGACTGTGGTTCTCTATTCTAATAACTTTTTTTTTGTCATCCAGGAGCGCGGTATCGTCTTCACGAGCAAAATTTCCTCAGAGGCTCCGTATGCACCGCACTTCGCTGACCCAGCTCCTCCATTCGACACCCTGATTCTTCCCGTCTGGCTGATTTACCCACAGCACGGAGTATCCGATCTTATCTCACACTTCCATGAAGACTCGACTATCGGTGATCACCTGGACGCCATGTTCCCACCGAACGCTCCACCACCCGCTTTCGACCCGTCTGGGTCACAGTATACGAGCACGAACGTGACGGTGTATGCCGTTACGCGCCGTAAGCGGATTCTGAAGATGGGAAGGAACATGACATTGCATAAGCTGTTTGATGCGGCGCGTCCGAAGGCGGGGGACCCGCCTGATGGGCTGGAGATGAGGGAGGGATGCCTGTCCCTCGTCGTCGTACCGAAAGGCGACGTCGAGCGCGGGTGGGTAGAGGAAGCGAAACGTAACAGGGATGGCGTCAATCCTTAGGTACGAAAACGGTTGACTGTTGGCTGAATGTGCTTGCAACCAGAGCGGGTCCTGTGACGGGGTTAGATGAAAAGAACGTGGCCACGAGGTTGTCAAATGTTTATCGGATATGACAGATGCAAGCCTTCGGATACGATAGAACCACGCCGATTGTCGCAGCTAGTTGCCAGCCCTGATCAGCGTGGAGTTATTTTACCTTCATTTCTCCCTCTGTGATTTAGGCTGTGGGCAGGCGGCGGCTATGGCCATTTTAGCTCAAAGGCGCACGCAGAGCATACCAATTTGAGCTGACATGGCCATTCATATTCGGCTCGTGGCATTGGCCGGGGTGTCAGTGCTTCAAACGAGGCACAGCCGAACATGCCGGGGGTCGGTTTTGCCAGCTAACCGAGCGGGAGGCCGCCCGTGGCTCGTAAGCGTCGCGACTGTGTTTATTGGAAAGGGTCGCGGAGATACCGAGGTCCGGGTTGCCGTCAAATGGCGAATATTTCTGTTTTATTATATTTCAGGCGGCTGGCCCCAAGGCGGCCATCAGCTCAAGGCCTTCTTCCCCAACCACGACCTTTAGCCCGCCCTCTCCCTCGTCCGGTTCGTCGACGACCTCCTCCCCCTCCTCCTCCTCCCCGTCAGCCAAGCTTCGGTCGTTCATCGCCGTCGTCGCGCTCCAACGCCCGTCCGCCTGTCCTCTCCCCCCCCCGCTACTCTCCCCCACAACCAGCAAACCGGACGTAGCTATGGCGTCGCAGTTCTTGGCCTTCATCATCGCCCTCATGCTCTGCGTGCTCTTGGTTCCCTCAGTGCGCGCAGCCGTCTTCTCTTCCGACGACCTGCTCGAGGCCCACGAGTCGGGAAAGTCGCGAGTCGCAATCCGTGAGTTGCTTTCTTGGGGGCGACGGATGGCGCAGCCGCACCTTGTTTGCGCCGTTGCCGTCATCCTTCCCTCTCTTCGCGTTGGAGTAAGGGTGCTCATCGCTCGTGTGATCGTCGTCACAGGTTCGCCATTTAGGGAAACCGGCCCTCCGGCTTGCATGGCCCAGCTTATCATGCTCAGGCATAAGGTTCGTCTCACTCCGGTCGTCCCTTGGTCGCCGCGTTCGCGTCGTCTCACACTCGTCTCCTCCCCCTCCCCTCCTCCTTTGTCTCTAGCTCAACCAGAACAGCCACCGCAAACGCCGTAGCTCGAGTCACTCTCGCCAATCCTCCCGCTCTCGCAGCCCTGCGCCGACACACAGGCAGCCCCGCAGCGAGATCAGCTGGATCCGTGTCGGCCGCTCAACTTCACGCGCCACCTATTGACTCCCTGTACCGACTTCTTTTTTTGTCTCCGCGACAAAATTTTACATGCTATTACGTGGTTTACGGCACCCTCTTCTACTCCTACTCCTACATTATCTCTTCACCGCATGTCCCCCCGTGTTTTCTATGTGCGTCTATGCTGGTGACTTTTTTGGTCGTTTGACCCTCGGCGAAGGTGGTTCGCAGTTCAAAACGGCTATGATATCCCTGTCGCTCTTTCTTTCTCCCTCTTCTAGTCTTGCATGTACGGGTATCGACAAAAGAACGCTTTGTAGAATGGCACTCTTTCTCCTTCGTCCCCCCCTGGATAAACTTAAATTACAATGTGAGGATACTGTAGATGTAAAAACAAACAAAGCCCGTAGCCAGGGTCATCACCCAACAAAAACCGCCAGGAACGATTCGAAAATAAAATACGGCTCTAAGCAAAGCAAAACTTAACGGAACTTGTCCTTCCGCCCGCTGACGACGGAAAGCATGCTCGTGGCCTGTTTAGACCGACGCTCACTCGCGGAGGAGCGCTGCTCGGTCGCCACGCCGGGGCGCAGCGACCCGCCGCCTGCTTTCGCGCGAGCGTGGCCCGTCACTGCGGCGCCAGTGACTGATCGTCCGGTCGCGGCGGTACGAGAGCGGCCTTCGCTCTTCGCCCACGCCGCTCCCTGTGCAGCTTCTCGCTCGTTTGGACGTTTGATCTGTGGAAAAGCGAAGGGAAGGGAAGTAGAATGTTAGCGTTAAGATTCGTAAACTATGCCCGCTCCGTTGGATACGGTACAGAAATAGGGCGGTCTTACCACGAAGAGATCATCCGCGTCTGCGCCACTACGTACGAGTCGACGAGTCGGCTGCGCGAACTCTTTTACCTTGACCGACGGCTCGTCATCCGAGTCGTCTTGGTCAAGGTAGGAGATGTTGTTAGGATCGAATTCTTCGTAGGCCTGGTAGAACATTCTGGGCATGAGTGCCAACTCTCTTGCTAGATAGACATGTAACACGTTAACCGTACCTCTTTGCCCTCCGCGATATTGCGCAAGCGCTTTCGTGTCTCCTCTGCTGTGATAGGTGCAGCGTTGTCCGCATCGTCATCTTCGTCCTCAGACACGTTGCTGTTCGGTACGTTTTCGTCGTTTTGCATTTCAACATCTTCGCTGGCAAGAAAAGATAGCTCATCGTGTTCATCTGCAATACTTTTGTCGTACGTATCGACGAAAGCAGCCATATCCGCATTTTTCCCTGTGTATACACATAGGTATCAGTGGTTATGTATATAGGGCTTGATGGAAGCAAACTCACGGTATGCATCCAAAGTATCCCCATCAATGCGACGCTTCTTTGGCAATTTTGGACGGCGAACGCGGGTGTCGTCTTCAGAATCAGAGGATTCGTCTTCTAAGCCCAGACCGCGCTCGCGCTTCTTCATGCGCATCTTGCCGTACGCCGCATCATTTGCGATCTTCTCCAATGCTTTATCGTCAATTTCTTGATGCTCCCTGCCCAACGATGCGCACAGCATCAGAAAGAGCATCTAGATCGAACAAAAAAGTAGGGTCCTTACTTGAACTTTTCCATTACCAGATCAGCGGCCTGCGTTTCATCGTCCATCTGTGCGTCATCAACGAGGCCCTCGAGCGTCGCGTCGTCTTCGTCGTCTTCGTCATCTTCGTCATCTTCATCTCGTTTCTTTGGTCCAAATCCAAACGCCGCGTCTTCGTCTGACTCCTCGGCCTCGGCTTCGACAAACTCTGACCGCTGAAGCTTGTGCTTGCGCTTTTCTTCTCTGCGCTTGGCCTTGTTCGCGCCACGTTCGAGTTCGTCGAACGCCGTACGCGACAACAGGGGCGGCGACGCGGACGATTCGCGACTGCGAGGCGATGACACGCGATGCAGGCGTCTCAACGGGCCCTGTGTCGGTTCCTCGTTGGCCTCTGGTGAGAATGCCAACGTGCCGAGTGGCTGCCTTTGTACTCCACGTGAACCTTGAGTAGGAGGAGATAGTTCGAAGCCGCTCGATGGCAAACCCGTCGCCACCTTAGAGGGAGGTTTTGTTTGCGTGAGAAAACTAGCCCAAATGCATGAGTGAACACGTTTCGCGAGGAAGCTAGACCACACACCCTTGTGTATTGACCCAAACTTCAGGATCTACAATCTTGGGACCAGAGTCGGCAGCAAGCAATTCCTGCTCCTTTTGAAAAATGAATGAATCCCTCTCCCTCGCTTTTTGACTGAGTATGATAGGAGGTGCAAGTTCAGCGTCGAAGTCGAGTGCTGCCTGGAGGTCACCACCTCCTCGAAGCTTTGAGAATACATCCTCCTGTGCAGAGACGTAAGTAGTGGACAAGCAGTGGTGTTGATGATACGCACCCCAGGAGGACTAACTTGCGTTGACTTTTTCGGAGAGCCAAATTCGTCAAACATATCACCAAATCCTGATGCGAGCCTTCCAAAGCCACCGCCAAAACCGCCACCTACAAGACCAGACGGCTCACCGGTGTCATCGCTCTGAGAGAACTGGGAAAAACCTTTCCCTGCCCCGAGTCCGCCATTTTTACCTCCAAATAAGGGCGCAGGTGAAAATGCAACTCTAAGCGTAGGCGAACCAGCACCGACTACAGGCGACTTCTGTGGTGATGCGCTGTTACGCAATTTTGCCATGAAGCTGTTGTCTTTCCTCCGGCTAGGAGTAAGAGATGCCAACAAGTCGCCTCTTGGTGAGAATCCTCTGGTTGGGGAGTCTTCCACGAGCTCTTGAAGTGGTGCGCGCTGGGATCCACTCGCAACCGACTCCCGGTCCTCATCACTCAATAACGACCGTGAGCTAAAAAGGCCGCTGTCGGCGCGTGAACCAGCCAAGGAGGGTCGGGGAACGAGCGGGGCAGGCGAAGCCTCGTTCTCCTTGTCCTCGGCCTGGCTGAAAACGGTACGTCCATGGTTTTCCTTGTCGTCTCCACCTTGGTTCTCTTTATCGCCCTCTTCACTGTCTTCCGTCAAGCCGGTCATAGGAGGAGGATCAAAGACGTCATCCGCAACAGACGAGTCAGGGACAAGCACACGCCCCCGCACGGATAAGGGGTGCCGCAGCTTCAACGATTGTTTGTCATTTTCGTCGTCTGAGTCGAGCACAACTTGACGCGCGACACCTGCTCCTGTTACATGTCGTCGTGTCCGTACTAGTGCAGAGCGGTTCTCGATATCTTCATCCGCATCGGTGTCTTCCGTAGTAGGTGCTTCATGTTGAGTATCCTCGTCGTCTGCCATTGGTTCGGGGCTCGCTGACCCAAGCACGCGTTCATCTTCACCGCTACCTGCTTCTTCGTCATCTGGCGCGTAATCACTATCTCCTTCTTCCTCTTCACTACCCATTGTCACATCCTTCTCTTCCTTCACGTTTTTTAGTCCCTCAACCGCCCACTTTTGCCATGCCGGACCTTTCGAGGCGTCCGCATCAGACCTGACAGCTGGAACTTTGATCTTTCCTCCACGCTCAGTCCAATCCTGCTCCTTTCTCTGAGTCTCCTTTTCGCCATCTTCTCGTGCCCTTTTTAGCAACGCATTGTTAAGCTCAGCTTTTGTTAGCTTCGGCCCTTCGTTACCTTTGCCGGATTTTTGGGACCTAAATGCGACGGTTGGACGGATATCGTCAAGAGACGTCGGGCGCTTTCCTGTGTTGTTCGGCTTCTTCATGGTTGTTCGTCCGGTAGCAAGTTGCAGCTGGCGCCTGTGGCTTTCACTCATTGATGGTCGCGCACCGCTATGTCGCTGCCGATCCTCCTCCTCCATAACTGATTTCATATCGTTCTGGACTATTTGCAGGTCATCATCGCTGTCATCGCTGAGGGAAACATGGTTGCGCTCGATGTGGGCCATGGCCTCCCTCTGGCGAAGATACTGGAGTTTGCTAGCTTTGAGCGCCTCTGCACGGGTTTTGCGCTCCTGTTCGGTGCTACTTGTGGTCGCTGCCAACCCTGGCGCCTCCTGTTCAGAGTCGGTATCTTCATCGGCTCGGCTTTTAGCGAGTGGGAAGGTAGCCCGTTGTGCCAAGGCAGGTCGGACGGTTTTAGATGACTGTCCTGACTTTTCCGAGTCGAGGAGCAAAATTGGTGTCCCAAAAACATCGGTGGTAGGCCGCATAGGCGATGTAGAGGGCATGATAGGATCCGAGGAGTTTTCCGTGTTTGCGGCGGCGTTGCTAAATATTTGCAACATTCGACATACACCCATGTTTTGTAAGATAGCAATGACTTACCTGAAACTTTTGAGAAAGTTATCAAGGGTGTATTTGCTGGAAGCAGCAGGCCGAGATATTGTGGGTACGGCCCTCTCGGAGAGAAGGCGCGCAGTTTCTTTCGTCGTCTCCGTCATCTCGCGCTTACTAGGCGCCTATGGTACATTCGTGAGATGCGTATGTTGTCGATGCCAAAAAATAGGCGCACCCTCGTTTTTGTTCTTTTTCCATCCCTTCGCTCGAGATCTGTAGACAACTGTCGCTGTGATATGGCACTTTCTTCAAGTGAAGTGAAGGCGAGCGGTGGGACGGCGGATTTTGACGAAGACTTTGCATTGTCCTTCTTCTTTCGAGGCACAACCTTGTGTATCATAGGCATTCCGAGGTCTTCCAAATCGTCGCCTATCTCAGATACAGGAGGGCTGTGTATCGGAGTGCTCCCAGCAGGCTTGTTGGTGAGACTCGCCGCGACATCGGATTCCTCTGAGTGAGATCTGACCCTATGCTGAGCCATTTTTGACAGTGTTCGTGAGGACTCGGAAGGGTTGGGTTTAGTGGGATCTTGAGAAGGCGAACGACTACGCTCAGGAGACGGGGCTCGTTGTGTTGTGGGCATGTCGTCTTGGGAAGAGGGCAGTGAAGCAGACGTCCTGCTGGAAGGATCAGCATCTGGGGGTGATGACATTGCTATTGTCCTCGTGTATTCGCGTTGTTTTAGTTTCCTGTCCCTGGAGTATGTAGACGTGGGCCCTGTTGCGCTCTGGGATGTAATTGCTACACGCGACGCGTCCGAGTTCATCACGTGGTCGTGTTTTGAGGTCGCATTCGCGCTGCCGCCCTCGTCCTCGTCACTCCCCACGTCGACCTGAGCCATTTTCTCCTTCCATCCAAAAGTGAACTTGGCCGGAGACGTGTCAGAGGATTCATCCATCGAATTGTCGTCAGTCGCGGTGTGCCCTTCCTCGGACGGCGGAACGACTTCATCAGCATCTGAAGCCTTCCCCTTCCGTCCATAGGTACGCGTCGGAGTGCGCTTGGGAGCAGCATATGAACCTTGGGTATCATCCAAGAGTGTCATGGATGTGTCTTCTTCACCGTCGCTCGTCTCAGGTAATGGTTTCGGTGTTGGCTTCGGCCGGCCATAAGTGCGGGGACCAGCGGGAACAGTTGGAGGTGGTGACGGATCCGGAGAATCCTGAATCGTTTCCGCAACTACAGAATTGTCAGAGACTACAGGCATGGTAATTTGAGAGACCCAAGCCGAGGATATCAGAGTGTCTGAAGGGTATCGTAACAGGTGGAAGGGGTCGCGGAGTAAGAAGGAGGGTCCCACGCAGCCGTCAATGCCGCTCGTTCACTTGACTTGTCACCTCTATTACCCTTCCTGAACTTCGAGGTACCAGTGGTACTGTCGTCTGTTACTGTGAGTTGGTACTTATAGAACTATGCTTCCACCTCCACCAGAGCATGGATAATGAATATTTTAAGGCGGATAGATAATAGCTGGCAAGCGTGGCCGCTTGCTCAATTGAACCGTGGAATCCAGATGACCCACTGGCAGTGGCTTTGATCTGAGTATAGTCTCAGTCTAAGTTTCTAACCTCATCCTCATGGGTCTTTTGCACAACATTGCTCAGACTCTCTCACAAGAGCATCTTTGACATACATCCATGATTCTTGTGAGCGAACAATTGAACATATGATGTGTCTCTAATCAGAGAAATTCAGGTCCATACGTATCAAGCCAAGAATATTTCTTTTTCATCCGCTACTTGTACCTTCGTGGCAACCCTCTATATCTATCTGAGAGTAGATTAACCAAAGTTACTTATAAGAATCTGAGGACAAGTACTGGTATTTAAGATGTGTGAAGGTGCCGTTAGGCGGGTTACAGTCCGACGAGGTCTACTCCCTCATCGCAGTAGTTTAAATACATGATGTGTGTAACAAACAAGTAGAATAATAAGCGTTTTGACACTAATCTGTCAGTTCTGAGCACAGAAGAAAGATAACATATGGAAATTTATACCGGCGTTGCTGAATTCCAACAATCAGAAATAAGGGAACAGGAAGGCTGGGTATACCCAATATGTCTCGCCGAACAAAGTTAGCTGGGCTGAGCCGCATTAGGTAACAAGTCCCATGGTTCAATCCTTCTCATTAAACTCGGAGTCATTACAGGTGACCTGGTAATGGTCATAATCCATGTTTATGGGAGATGTGTTCTGATATTTGATGCTCCTAATATCGTAAAGTCCAGAAAATGATCTCTGTCAGCTACGTACGGCGTGCACTGTAAATCAACAGACGCTTTGAAGACCTAAACATTTAAACTAGTCTGGCCTTACAAAATGGTCTGTTTTCAGGTCTCCGGCCTCGCGGCCAGATGGCTGACTGAGACAGGAGCTAAGCGAAATCATTGCGATGAAGGGAGAGCAAAGGTAGTTCTTCTGATCGTCATTGTTAATATCCATGAATGATGTGGTACGAAAACACAAGCTGATTAATACTCGGTGGGATCTGTGATATTCCTACATAAGCAGACGTTATAAAAACTGACACTATGCTGGAAACGTACTGTCATAAGTGTAAGCCGTCTCTGGCCTGTCTCGCCACGATGCCTGTCGGAAGTGTAGTCAGTTGATAAACAGTCATTCCAACTTATTAGCAATGTGCTTACCATTGAGTCCTCATCTCCATCCCCGTGATACGTACTTTCACCTCTGTATGTCGATTCTCCACCCCTCACAGTCGACTGGCCGTCACGATACGTAGCGCCATCTCCGCCCCTCGCAGTCGACTGACCATCGCGGTACGTACCACCATCTCCGCCGTGCACCGTCGACTCCCCACCTCTCACCGTCGACTGCTCTCCGCGGTACATGCTCTCGCCTCCACGTGTCGAAGGCGACGCGCGCGACATCGACTGCCCACCGCGCGACGACTCTGCACGGAGCATCCGGGACGCCGCCTCGCTGTCTCTCGGAGAGCGGGGCGACGAGCCGCGCATGATGGAATCTCCACTGCGACCAGGAGGCCGGAGCGTGGAACCCTCACCACGCCCGGACACGCCCTGCAGGACCGATTCTCCAGGGATAGTCTGCGCGTCTCGAAGGAGGGAATCGCCACGGACAGGGCTACTTTGCACTGAGTCCCCAGCATCCTGCGACAGATGCCGGTCGTGCCGAGAGCTTCCCGACTGTTCGCGCAGGTGGGACGGAATGGCCAGGTTCGTTGGCAGTCGGTTGTATGACCCTTCAGGTGAAGGCGGGGCGTTCATCTTTTTTATGTAATCACGAACGGCGGTAGCGACGAGCTGAAAGCGCGGGGATACGTTGGGCAAGAGGAGCAATATTTAAAGAACGGTAGCGTACTTTGTGATCCTCGAGGCTGGAGCCAGAAAAGACACCTATGATAGCAATTGGGCAACATAACGCATTCTTGAAAAAATCGTTCTCAGCTATCCTTGAACTAACGCTATAGGGAGAGAGATATACCTGAAGCCATATTGGAAATGCTTTATCTCTGGGTCAGGTACAGGTAGTAAGGTAGGGTGCATACGTCAACTTACCTCCTCCTAGTGCTCGGAATTCTCCATGTATGCCCAACTGTTGTGGAGTCTTGCCTAGTGCTGCCATCCCTTTTTCTATGTAAAACGAACAATGTCCTGTGCGTCTCACGACGGCCATCATGCCCTCTAACGTAGTCCATGAATCTAGCGACACGTCCGATGCACCGTTCGAATTTCCCAGATCTCCGATAGTACAGGAAAATAGGTTATGTCCCTGGATAGTCTGGACAGACAGCACCGCGCCCTTGCCTTGGTGCGCATGTCGGACTGTGCTGCGGAAGCGCTTGCGAATGGAGAGGCCGAGGGTCACCGCGTCGTTGGCAGACCAAGAGGGAAAGCGATACTGCGTCTCCTCTTGCAGCGCGCTTGCAGCCAGGTCGGCTTCAGACTGCGTCTGCGGGTGGAAGGACTGGAGACCTTCGAACATAGCCATGATGGGGGTGGTGCAGGAGATGGTTGAAGATTAGATGACAATAGGACGCGGTTGCTTATGTTTGCGAAGGACTGTTGACGCGCCATCGTGCAGCACGAGGCAACGAGGCACTTTTACAGCTCTCTCCCGGGCCGGGAATAATTAAAGGAAAGGAATAGGCGCCTTGTTGCACGTGTATCCCTTGGCTTCAGTTGGACGGTTAAACCCCGACCATAAGCTTGGATTACAAGTACCAGTGGCATTGTACAATTCGCATTTATAACATGTGGATAGGTTTGCTCTCAAAAGACTTGGAATAATCGGACTCTTTTGTGAAAAGAGAGGTACTAGTTCCGGCTCAAGTAATTTTGAACTCATTAACTCGCTGTGCGTATACTCTGTTATGGACTTTTTACCCAATAAGTTGAAACAGACCAAGGCTGGTCGCCGTAAGAAGTCTGACAAGAAAGCTTAAAGATGCTTAGCTTGTCAAAATCATAGGCTTGGTTAGACCAGTATAACTAGATAACGAGAAGGGGAGTACGAGGCTCCAGTTGGGTTGGAGACGAGTCGAGCGAAACATCTTTTGCAGTCCTGGGCCATTCTATTATCTCACACCCACTAAGGGTGACAAACACAACCCCTGTTTAAGTTGTTGCAAGATGAGCAAAGAAGTGGGGTCACAACGCAGCATGTTTTATTTTACAAGCCAGGAAGAGCCTCGGCTCTATGTGTATTAAACCCGCTCGGAAGATTCATGCTCAGAAGATTCAGACTCCGAAGAGCCAGGCTCGGGATCTCGAGGCTTGGGGCGGTCGATGATACGCAAGTTTTCTGTGGTGATTATGAGTGAGGGAGAAGACACAAGATGAGCGAAAGGGCCACAAACCGTGACGGAGGAAAATCTGGCGTTGCTCGCCTTCCTGACGAGGCTCACGAATTTCGTAGTTGGCCTCAACATAAACGCGGGTACCCTTTTCAAGAGTACGGAGGTATTCGACCTGATTGGGACCAAACGCGAAAACACGATGCCACGAGGTCGTAGGCTCGGGACGGACTGTACGAAACATTTAGAAAAACGTGAAGTGAAGCTAAAGTGATTATGAGCATACCGCCATCAGGGCCAGCAGGGGGAAGAGGGTAGTTCCTAGTAGCAACGAGGTAGCTACCAAACATGTATGAGTGAAAATTAGGCATGATGCATCCGAAAACACTTTACACACCTAACGTATTCCTTTTCATTTTGCGTAGTGCGGACTTCTGGGTCTCTACCCAAACGACCAATCAAAGTCAACTTCGCGAGGTCGTGAGCGCGCGATGGAGTCATCGAGAATGCCTGACATGTAGGAGTCTGTCAGTATTTTTATCAATAGCGCGTCGAAGATATGTACACGACTCGCGGCGCGGAAAGCAGAAGGCCGAACGATGTTGAACATGGCAATTTGAGATAAAGCGAAGTCAGAGTGGAAAAGACGCGGACTCAACCCGTGGCTGTAACAGAAAACCTCTAGAGATCTTCTGGGTTGTCGTCGGGACCCCGGCCCCTTTTCAGGCAACTCGCCTTCCCGTTTCCCCACACCACAAGCGACCACAGTCAGCAGACCGACGAGCAGCATGGACTTCCACGGCGCCATCGACGGCGGAGAGCTCAAGCCCTCTGTATTTGAGCTTGTCGCGCAAGAGCAGTTGCGAGACTTACTTCAACCTGCGCTCAAGTACGTGCTTGCGGTGGGTGGACTCATAGAATATCACGTTCATTCAGGCGGCTGCTCATGTCGGACTACCATTCCACAGGTCTTTGCGCAGAGGTACCCCCGATACTTGCTTCGTCTAGTCAACCGCCATGAAGAGTTTTATGCTTTGCTCATGTTCTTTGTGGAGCGTCACTACTTGAGGACACATAGTGCGTCTTAATTATCTTGAGCCACGGCTTACAGCTTACCTTGACTGCTAGATGCGTCGTTTGCAGAAAACTTTTACGGACTTAAGCGAAGAAGGCGACCCTATGTCGAGACAGAGAGAGCTCGTGCCGCCGTGGGTGGGATTCCACCAGAGGAGAAGCTACGGAACCGCGAAATCGCGAGGTCCCTGCTCTGGTTGGTGGGTTTACTCATCACGCACACACTCCCTGAGCTGACGTATGACCGAACAGGTAGGGCTACCATACCTCCGTGCGAAAGCGCAAGATTATTATGAGGAACTTGGAGGTGGCATAGATGCTGACGTCCTGGATGCGGGAGATGCGACACGTCAGGCGCAGGCCTTGAGTGATAACGTGAGTAATGCGGCTGTCTGCCGGATTCATACCTCTGATTGTATTCGATATAGTCTATCCGCGGGCGCTGGCGAAGGTTGTTCAAGTCGTGGTATCCTTGGGCTAATACTACATTTGAGGCATGGCTCCTCGTCTACAACCTTGCCTATTTGTTCAACCGAACACCATTCTACCGTCCATGGTTAGAGTGGGTCGGCGTCGATGTCCGGCGTTTGAGTATCGACGATATGGTTCGTGCGTTCTCCCTTCACACGCAAAACCACGTTTGACCCTTGGCTGCAGCGTTCAGCCGCATTGGCAGCAGCGAACGCGCCGAAACGGCCGCCTCCCCGAAACTTTTTTGCCGCCCTTGGACGCGCGGCACGCTCCTCTCCACGCCTACTTCTCGAATCCCTCAAAGTACTTCTGCCCATGACCATCTTTTTCGTCAAATTCCTCGAATGGTGGTATTCACCCAACTCACCTGCGGCACTCCTCGCGAAACCTGCTCTCGGACCCTCCCCTCCGCCGCCGAGCATCCTCCCTCCACATCCGCAAGGACTTGACGTAGACCGGATCTCATACGGACAATGCCCGCTCTGTCGCGGACCGATCCAAAACGCCACATCAATGCCGTCGGGATATGTGTTCTGCTACCGCTGTGCACACGCGCAGGTAGTCAAAGAGGGACGATGCCCGGTTACTCTGATACCCGTGCGAGTGTGGCAGCTGCGTAAGATACTCGTGTGACATGCGTCCATCACAATCAGGGGTTATAGGATCCGGAGTGCAACAAGCTGCATTTACATAAGTTGGAGATGCGGGTGAACGTTCAAGCTTTTTTTTTGTGTGGACGAACGTTCGTCAATGATCAAAAGTGCGGACCAAATTTGTGAATATTGGTCACCTTAAATGCTTCTACGACCCGTGTTGTATGCCACTTATTACATACGCGAACGTCTTTACCTGCCGTTTTGTGCGCGGTTTGCGTGCTGTCTGATCCCTGTGCGGGTCGTTGCCTCTTGCTTTGCTCTCCTGAGACCGCGGTAGATGGAGTTCGAAGGATTTGCGAGGGCCAGTTGGACGAGGAAGCAAGTCGTCTCAAACAAGCCTCTGCAATAATTATTGTGATGTTTCCCCTTTTCTCAGAGCGGGCGGACGTCCCGGAGGGTTAGGCTTGCATTCCCCCTTCGCTTGATAAAACTCCCCATGCCGGGCCCAATTTCCTATCGCTATCACCATTCTCCCTCTGTTTGAACACTTTCGCGCTAGCGATCCACCATGAAGGTATGGCTCCTAACTTTAACCCGCTCGCTCCCGTCTTTGAGTCGCAGGATCACCAATGTCGTATTTCAAAACTTCCCTACATGCATATAGTTCGGAAAACAGATCCAAGCCGAACAAGTACCCGGCTGGTCTGCGTACTACCTCGACTACAAGTTCCTGAAAAAGATCATCTCCTCCCTCGCTAGCCAACGGCCCGCCTCTGAAGCCGCCGCGTTGGCGCTCGGCGTGCGCCCTGGCGACCTCCTTAACCCAGGACCGCAACAACCCCAAACACCACGCTCTCCCGCACCGGCTGTACCAACACAGGCAGAGCCAACGCGCTCGCCGTTGTTCACAAACTTAGTGCAAGATGCGAGCCGAGGCTCGGATTTTCAAGCTCACAAAGCCGCGTTTTTCTTCAAACTTGAGCGAGAGCTTGAGAAGGTGCGTGCGGTCACCCATTTATAGAGGCAGTCAGACAATCCTAATTTTGTGTGCAGATCAACAGCTTTTACCTCCAAAAAGAGGCAGAGCTGAAGCTCCGACTGGAGACACTACTCACGCAGCGCCGCGCGGCCGCGATGCGAGTCTTGCCTGACAAAGACGAGGAGAACATCCACAATCATGTTGAATGGACGGCGGTTGAGGAAGGCTTCCGACAGTTGGGTCGTGATTTGGCAAAACTCCAAGTGCGTGCGTCCTAAACTCACAGGACGGACGCGAACTTTGTGTTGAATTTGATCCAGCACTTTGTTGAGATCAACGCCACCGGGTTTAGAAAGATTCTCAAAAAGTGGGACAAGCGATCAAAGTCGTCAACCAAAGAGCTTTACCTCTCTCGTCAAGTTGATGTCCAACCAGTCTTTGACCGGCAGGTGGGGTTCACCCCTATATTCGGCCATTTTTTCCATTTCTGAGAGGTCATTCTAGCTAATATCCGAAATGTCGGACATTGTTGCCGCGTGCTTGCTGGATATAACGGATCTCTCAATTGGTCTAAAAGTCGAAAATCCAGGTGTCGAGGACCTGATACTTAGCCATCAAACAATCGTCGAACGCTCTCATACTGGTCCATTCCATGCGCTGGAAAGTAACCTCCGCAAAGCCGTCGAGGCGCGCGACGAGGCAGCCATTCGAGACGTGATTAAATACTCCGACACACTCGCATCTCATGCATGGGGTCGTACCAGCGTCGCCCGGATCCTCTGGAAAGCCATCATCGATGCGCCTGTCCAAATCGCGGATCTCATCCTTGCAAGTCCAGCACAACCATTCGACTTCAGCTTTGTGGACGATGTCAGCGGGCGGACCTGCCTCCACGAAGCGGCTATGGCAAATGCGCCGCGGCTGATAGCGCTTTGTCTCGAACACGGTGTGCCACCTGGTCAACTGGATCTCTATGGCCGATCAGCTTTGCACTACGCCTGCTTGTATCCCGCAAAGCCTCAATCAGAACCAGATCAGACAAGTGCCGAAATCTGTCGACAACTTCTAAGTGTGGGCATTTCTCCAGCGATAGCAGACAGGGACAACTGCACGCCCCTGATACACGCTGTCGTACGTGGTAGCGTCGACTGTGTGGGTGTGCTCCTAGAAGCTGGTGTCCCCGTCGGGCCCCAAGCGCCTGGAGGATCTCTTCTTCCACTCGCACTTGCAGCTCAAGCAGGTCATGTTGGCGTCGTTCAGCTGCTCCTAACTGCCGGTGCCTCTAGTGTCCCTAATACAAACGGCGAATACCCGATACACCTGGCCGCTCGAGAGGGACATACGGAGATTGTCCGAGTATTATTAACTCGTGAAGGCTGGGATACCCCGGACAAATACAACGACTGGACGCCACTCTTTCATGCGGCTCGGGGTGGTCATCCGGAATGTGTCAGTGCTCTGCTTGGCGCCGGGGCCCGCATCGATATAGTCGACGAGTTTGGCTACACTCCAGAATATTATGCGGCATGGTACGGCCATCGCGCCTGCGTAGTCGTTCTTGCTGCCGCCGTTGCACGCCTTCCAAGTCGGCGGGCTACTTCCCAACCTCCGCATCTTTCGCCGCTTTCGCAAGAAATCGAGAAGGATGAGTTGGATCTTATCCCTTCACTATCCCTTCCTCCACCGATTATGCCTTACCGGGTTTACGGTCATAACTACCTCGACAAAGCCTGCCTTGTGCAGGTCACGCTTGGTCGCACAGCCGCTTCGGCCGAGGAAGCGTCCCCAGTACAGCTGCACTCTAAGATTTCTGGCTCACAGCCGGGAGACCGACGTTCCCACGCCACTTCCTTCCTGAAGCTTGTTATTTCCGGCCCGTCACAGGCGTTGCTCGCACCTTACAGCGTCGCGCTTCCGCTGAAGGACGAGCGGCCCACATTTAGCTTCCAGATCGCGTCAGTTGACCAACTTTCGCTCGAATTCTCGTTGTATCCCAACTTCGGAACCAAGACGGTTGGTAGGGGCGTCGCGCTCCCGTCGATGTTCAGAGACGTACCAAACCGGCAGTCTCTGATCCTTCCCCTCGTCGACCAGAGATTACACGTTATCGGCGAGGTGATTAGCTTATAAGGGTACCGTCGTGATCTCGTGATTGACTCTATTTCATCTAGATTTGCTTCGAGGTTAATGTGATTACCCCTTTCAGTGGCGTTACGCTCGAGATTGGCGGCGCTGTCGAGACTTACTGGAAGTCAATGGCAATGCCAACTTCAATCTCAGCGCCGCGGCGGAGTTTGGGTCTTCCCAGCTCTGGACATACTATTGCTTCCGCAACGACCTCACCATCCGTCCTCTCTACCGCCGCAGTTGGGGGACATGCCTTGACAGTGTCGTCAATAGCCGGAAGCTACCTCTATCTTGTCATACAGGTCACTCGCGATCTACATCCAGTGGTCTACGCTAGTTGGAAGCTGCCCGAAGATGAGTACGATCTGTGTGTGGCAGATGTGACGCTCGAGCAGTTCGAAGCGCTTGCCATCCGAAAAGGTCGCAATTTGGATAGCTTGGCTGACTTCCCGACCAGTCCCTCAGAGTGGCGAGACGCTCTTCGAGGGACCATGGTATCCCTGAGTAAACTTATTCAGGTGATAAAGACTTTTTTTCATTCCTTCGCACTTTTATTGACGTGGATGTAGGCACTGCAACCCACTATAGGCGTCTGCCTTGAATTTGCCTACGCCTCGTTCGGTGTCGCCGAGCGGTACGCGATCACTTCGCAAGCTTCGCTTAATGAATTCGTGGACGCGGTGCTCCGTGCAGTGTACCAAAACCTCGACAGGAAGGACCGGAGATCGGTCGTATTCACTTCGTTCTTCCCGGATGTATGCGCGGCCCTAAACTGGAAACAACCCAACTGTGCGTTTCAGTTCAGCCTCGGGTTGACTGCTCATCAGGCTGATGGAGCCCGGCTTCTTTCTAGACCCTGTCTTCTTCGCTTCTTGCTGTGGCAATCGCCGCGAGAGCGCGCCCGGTCCTACAGCAGTTGGAAGCGATGAAGTTCCCGATAGGAGATTGTTCACCCTAGTTGCGGCCGTAGAGTTTGCAAAATCCAACAATCTCCTTGGTGTGCTTCTCGATGCCGAACTTTTGGTCAGAGATGACATTTTATTTCCCGCAATTTACCGGACCTAATCTAGACTACAGGCGCAAGTGCCCTTGCTTGTTCAAGGGGTCCGGGATACTGGTCTCCTCATCGGCACATTCGGGTCGACGCAAGAGATCGCCTCACTTGCACAAGGCGAGCCAGATGTCCCAATAGTTGATGCCGTCCTGGCGGATGGTGTGCTCACATATTTAGAGAACGTCATGCGCGGACTAGTCTAAGTTTGACTCGATAGCTTAGTAGCCACGAAATGAGAGTATTCACATAGAGGTTGTATCAGTAGAGACATGTATAACGTATACAGCAGTGTGAAGAGACGAATGCAAATGATGTACAAGAATGCGAAGTGTTCATACATAGACTGTGCATGATAAAAAAAGTGATGAAGGTAGCATGGGACTTGGGGGGGTGGTGGTGCGGAGGAGACAAAAGTGTTACACCGATGCATGGTACAACGCGGCGTAGCCCTTGCCGTCGGCAAGTAGTTCTTCGTGGGTGCCAAACTCGGCTACGGACTGTATGGGAAGCAGCGCAGATCAGTAACTTTGGCTCACACTCAATTAGATCAATGTTGGAACACCCACCCCATTCTCTAGCATGAGCACTTTATCCGCTCGTCTCGCGGTTGACAGCCGGTGCGTAATAAAAATGACCGTCTTATTCTTGGACCCGTCCGGCCCGCGTGCGAGAGAGTCGATCGCATCAAAAACAACGCTCTGTGCGTGTGCGTCAAGCGCCGAGGTCTGCGAAAGGATAGGCTAAGTCTGGTTAAGGGAAGCGCAGAGCGTGATAGTGCACGTACTGGTTCGTCAAAGACCATCAAATCTACTTCAGGGTTGCTGGCCCGCATGAACGCCCGTGCGATCGCGATCCGCTGCCACTGAAAAAGGGAATTCATGTTCAGAACATTTCCCACACACTTCAGTTAAGAGATTCTTTAAAAAAAACATACCTCTCCGCCGGATAAACCTTGTCTCCCTTCCCCAATGCCGTTGGACATGCAGCCAAACTCTCCCGCCCCAGGAGCCAAGGAATCCAGTCTGGTGTCCAGGCCCCTCGCCAGACCGCTGACGAGCCTCTCCGCCCCCGCTTCCCTGACGGCCCTCTCCACCGTCCCCATTCTGCGCATCCCACGCACATCGCCGAGACCCACGTTCTCCCGCACTGAGGCTTCGAACCGGGCGAAGCCCTGCAGGACAGCGGTTGTTCGGGACCGGTAGTCGGTTGTATCGAGCGAGGTGAGTGGGACGGAGTTAATGTGGATCTGGCCATCGTAGGCGGCCAGGCGGAGCAGGAGGGACGCGAGGGTGGATTTTCCTGTCCACAACATCGGTCAGATGTGGCCATAAAAAAACCTGATTTGGAAGGTGACGATGCTCTTACCTGAGCCGTTGGGGCCGACTATCGCAAGTGTCTCGCCCGCCTCAAGTGTAAAATTCACGTTCTTTAACGCAGGCTCCTTACATCCTGGGTACGCGAAGTTGACGTTCCTATACAAACGTTTCAGCCCTGCTTCCTACCAAATGACGTAGGACTACGCTTACTTGGCCTCGATCTTCATACCGCCACCTTTAGTCTGCTGATAAAGCCGCACTTCCCCCTCTTTCGGCTGCAGATGGGGCTTGACGTCCTTGGCGGCGCAGAATGCACCCATAAGGAATATCGACGAAAAGCCTATCCGCAGTGTGTGCACAAGGGCGCGGGTTGTGAGCAACAGACTCTGCACCGATGCACGATACAGGGCGACTGAGCCGAGATGAGATGGCGAACTCTGAAGATACATAAACACCGGGAGCTGCACAAAAGAAACAAGCAAGTTATGTTGAGCGTCGCGTCTTTTGAGATGCCTGAAAATAGGACAAGACGAACGTTTTGAAACAGCGAAAAAATCTCGACGGCATTGAACCTGTCCAAAATTCCTTCGAGGATCACTCCGTTTTCGATCCCTTCCTCTTCGTTCTCTAGCCCGAGCATCGCCTTCCGCGCGGTTGACCAGCTCTCGACGATCCAGCCCTGCAGACCGAAGACGAGAATCTCCGGTCTGTACGGCTCGCAGTGGACGAGCGTGCGCATCTTGTGCTGGGTCTCCGCGAGGCGGGCTTCGGCCGCGGTGTACAGCCTCTGCTCCTCCCTGCGCGCGAGGCCGACCCAGGAGCGGAAGTCGACCATGGGCAGCAGGCCACCGAGGAGGGCGAAGACGAGGACGAGGGCGTGCGCGGGGGTGCGGGTGAGCGTGAAGAGGATGTAGACGTGCGCGATCAGCTCGGAGAGGAGGGCGAAGACTCGGACAAAGTCGAGTGGGGAGAGCAGGCCGAAGCCACCCATGCCCGCAAAGGTGCCGACGAAGAGGTCCGACTCTTGCAGCAGGTCCCGGGTAATGGGATCTGCCAGGGCGGGGCTGTCCAACCGCGCACGTTGGGAGAGTTGGTGGTGCTCGACGACATAACGCGCGGCGTTGTTGACGACGGTCTCATTTTTTGACCTACATAATAAAAAATAAAAAAATCCAGAGCTTAATTTCTGCAACGGTGAAATTAATTAAGAAACATTAGGGCACGTACGCGAGTGAGTCGATGATGCTCTCGAGCGCCATCCGTGAGGCCTCGCCGAGGATCAAACGGAGAAAATGCGAAAGGTGCCATGTCTCTGCGGACAGCAAAGCCTGGAGCTGTATGAGGTGGAGTAGAGGGGGGGGGATGGGTTGGGGAGTCCGTGTCAGTCAAAGAGGAACCGCGTGAGGAAAGATGAACACAATAGGGAGAGCCCAGAAATCAAGTTCTCGACTTATTGCGCATCAGGTTCGGACATAAACCAGTTGGAGCGCACTAACCTCATTGACGATAGCGGCTTGCGAATAGCCCCGGAAGGCTGGGAAGAGCCCACGTACGATATTCAGGGCGAGCATCGCGCCAGTGCGTAGCGGGTGGATGCCGTACAAGAGTTGGAAGAGGTCCCAGGAGCACTCCCTGCAGATGGTGCAGGCGTACCAGAGGTTGACTCTGCTCAGCGGCCGCTGTGCTCCGGGCGCGAGAGGGTTCTCGTCTACCGCGCCAGAGAGGCGAGAGCCGAGCCAGGCTCGGTAGACGGTGTGGTTGGCACTTCGAGAGAGGGTACTCGAGTCCCGTGATGCCGCCTTCAGGTTGTCTTTTTGGGACACGTGGGGTGGGGGGCTTTGAGTTGCATTTTTGTCGTTTTCGAGAACGAGCGGTGCCGGCTGTTGACAGACCATAGGAAGAAGCTACGCTATCAGAGGACGGAGGGGCGGGTTCCGGACGAAGGGTTTTAAAAAAAAGAGAGATGGAAAAGGTGGCGAAGCGCGGACGGTGATCCCTCCTCGGAGAGAGGGGGAGGAGGAGGTGAGGGTGTGGAAGAGAGGGGGATAGAACCCGTCTTTGGCCGTCAAGTAGTCGACATTTTGGATGGGCGGCGCAGTGGGGAGAAAAGAATCTCGGGGGTGCGCTGGAGACCCGGTCGTTTTGGGAGGCGGGCACCGACGAGGTGTAACCTGTTAACTTAAGACCTGTGCGCGCGGTTGGCGTGTTCGTCAATCCATCTAAATAAGGTGAAAGGAGAGCATCGGTATGGCTCCGGTGCTACGTGTGTTATCCGTGCGTGCGTAGCCGTGGCCAGAAACGGGGAGGTCAAAGCGTTTCCTGCTCGGCGCCCGCTCCCCGCGACCACTGGGTGCCGGCCACTGGGTTCGGCCTGCCCGTTTTGGAATGGTCGGCCCACGTGGCTCCTCACCGCGCCCCCACAGCCTCAACCCTCCCCCGGTTCTCCGTCCGGCAGAGGACTAAACTTGCGGAGCCGGTTCCGGAGCCGGTGCCTGAGAAGAGACAGAAGAAAAAAAAAAGTTAGTTCACTTTTCCCCCACAACCCAATCATTTGTTTTACTGCTTTTTTTTTTTTTTTTTTTACCTTCTCTTCTGTGTTTCACTCTGAACGACTTTTTTTTTTTGTGACAAATTACGATCGACGACATGTCGTCCAACACACACCAGACCGATCTCTTGCAACAATTGCAAAAGCTTCATATTCAACAACAGCAGCAACAACAACACGTGCCGACTAGCAGCACGTCACCCACGCAAGATCCACCGTCGAGGTCAGACAGGTCTGACGGTAGAGCTGACGTTCAGCCGTCGACGAGACAACACGTCGAGCGAGGAGATCGGCCTGTGAGCGTACCGCTCCCACGAGTCGAGTCTCCCCATCGCGAGGGCTACGGCTTCCGTCCTGCTTCGGGCGCATCGACTCCTTTACGAGAAGGCCACTCTGTACCCTCCCCATTGCCAGATCCAAATGGACTAGGCTGGCCAGGTGAGCGATGCCCGTCTTATTTCACATATTTCCGCCCCATGAATAGCCATATTGATCGAGTGTCTTTCTCTCTTTTTCGCTCTTTTTTTTTCCCACACCGTCCTCGTGTGTTGTGCATGTCGGGTGGAACACAATCCAGCAAAGTCGACGGTGTCCAGACTGAATGCGACGCCCGCCGAGCGCGCGGAGAGGGAGCAGAAGATGGCTGGCGCCGTACGCACGATCCTCGAATGCATCGGCGAGGATCCAGACCGCGAGGGCTTGCAACGCACTCCGGTGCGTTACGCACAGGCATTGATGTGGATGACGAGGGGGTACGAGGAACGCCTTGCAGGTGCGTGGATGGCCCATAACCTTCGCTTTGTTCCCGAACTTCTCCCGCCCAATATGCCTACATTCACACACACTCACCCCTTTTTCCTCGATGCTTTCTTTTTTCTTTGTTTACCGACCGAAGTAGAATCTGACTGACGTTGCTTCTCATTAAATATTTTCCCACAACGCTACTTTCACGTTGCCGCCCAGACGTCATCAACGACGCCGTCTTTGCGGAGGATCACGATGAGATGGTGCTCGTGCGCGAAATCGACATCTCGAGCTTGTGCGAACACCATCTCGTTCCATTCACCGGAAAAGTGCGCAGGTCCTTTGAGAGTCTAGATTGTGGGACACTAACGGAGACTCGCTTGCCATTTCAAAGGTGGCTATCGCATACATTCCCAACCAGCTCGTCCTCGGCCTGTCCAAACTTGCGCGAATTGCCGAAACATTCAGCAGACGCCTCCAAGTTCAAGAGCGGCTCACGAAGCAGATCGCTATCGCTGTGCAGGAAGCCATCAAGCCGCGCGGAGTTGCGGTAGTTATGGAGGCTACGTGCGTGTTTTTAATTACGGATTTCCCCCTCTCTGTGCTGGTATAAATCAAAACTGATCCGTATGCGTACCAGACACATGTGTATGACCATGCGTGGCGTACAAAAACCGGGTGCGATCACGACGACGTCCTGCATGCTGGGCTGTTTCCGATCTCAGCAGAAGACACGCGAGGAGTTCTTGACGCTTGTCAAGGGCCGGTGAGCGATCGCCTTTGTAGTTTATTGAAGGAGGGGGCAGATTCGACTCATCATTGTTTTTCTTTCACATGTTATCTTTATTCATGTTCAACACATAATCACTGTCTTGCATAACCAACATAATATCACTTACGGTCAAAACTACTGGATTTGATGGTGTCGAAATCAGAGACTCGAGGAGAGGAATGTTCTAGTCTCCTAATCCATATTATTGTGACAACAACGATTGGTTTTATGCCAATTTGCACGTCGCATCGAATTTGAACTCTCATGTTACTAAAATGAAAGTGTATCAACATAATAACAGTAAAAAGAGCTACATGTTTCAATGCGCCAAGAAGATAATTACGAATGTAACTACAGGATCGTTTTATCGCCGTCCTCGAATGCTACTCCTGCCGGTATTGTTGTTGCTCTGCGCAGCCTGCAATGCATCCATAAAGTGGCCTGGTCCAGAAGCGTAGCGATCTCTCTTGATTCGCACACGCTTATTTTGCCCAGATTCAAGTACGTCTGGCTCGCGTTCTGTTAGACTTAGTTCAGTATCATATTTCAGAATGTTGTTCAACTGGATATACTTACCACCTAAAGCCCTCTTCCTTCCTGCGTCCCAACTACCTTCTCTTCTGTCGTCGTTTTCGGGAGGTGGTGTACGCACTGCTTCCTCTCCACCTTTCTCACTCAATCTCCCCAGTAACGTTTGACCTCCTCCGGAAGAAGATGGCGGCAAGCCGGCACCGCTACCTCCTCCGCCGCCATTTTGTGGCCGAGAGGGGAATGGTTCGCGGTGCGACGAGGCATCGCGCCCACCAAAATCGGTGTTAATACGCCTCGTCCCACGGTCGGGCCAGACGGCGTTTGAAGGTCCCTTCAGCGCGCTAGTCGTTGCCTCGTTCGGCTCCCATTCGCGGCCAGGCTCTCCGGCACCACGTATTGAATGGGAAGAAACTTCCCGGACATCTCGCGATTCGGGCGCATTTCGCTCCCAAGTCTCCCTTTCTCGGACGTCGCGGTTGTCACGGAACTCCCGCATGTCTCGTGTATCACGATTGTCACGCGGCGACTCCCGGACAGTGTCTCGTGGGACGTCACGGGTGTCACGAGTATCCCTCAGCTCGCGTTGGTCACGCGTACGCAGTTCGGGAGTGTTCATTGCACGAGGTGCTGATGGCACGCCACTCGGCTTGGAGCCAGCGGGACCAGTTGGTGGCCGCCTGTCGGTTGGCTGGAACGACGAACGTTAGTGTTTGGTACATCAAAACTAATAAAGGCTAACACACTGTTTCGGGAAGGCCAGAGCGAATGTCCGTCTCAGATTCTCGCCCTTTACGATGCCGATCGTACTCGCCACGCGAGCGTTCGTCGCGGTCATCACCGCGGCGACTGGATTCATCTCGGCGCTCTTCACGCTGACCACGACGTTTTCCGCCGCGAGGAGACTAGAAACATTGAGAAGGCGAACAACACTTGGAGAACAGCACTCACATCGTCTTCGCGTGATCGCCGACGTTTGCTACCTGCACCGTCATCTGGAGAGGGCGCGCGTCTTCCAGGGCGAGGAGGAAGAGACCGGTCATCGGGCAGCAGGAGTGTTGGAGGAGGCACTGCTGACGATGTCCGAGGCAGACTGTCGCGATCCTTTCTCTCTTTTGTCTTTTCATCCCGACGATGCCTATCTCCATGATCACGGTCACGATCGCGTACTCGTTCCTTATCCTTCTCGCGCTCTCTGTCGCGGTCCCCTCGGTCACGGTCGCGGTCGCCGTCCTTGTCTCGTCCACTTCGGTCGGTGCGATCACGGTCCTTATCCTTATCTTTGTGCCGCCGTTCACGCTCTTTGCTACGATTCCGCCTCGACCGACGGTCGCTCTCCCGCTCCGAACGAGAGTTGGGGTCACGACCACTGACACTTGGATCCCTGTCAAGGCGGCTTTCGCGTTGTGATGAACGCTTGTCACTGGCCCGGCTGTCGGCACTCTGACTACGGGTGCCCGGACGTGTAGCGGGGGATGGCGATTGCCGCCTCGAGGAAGGCGAGCTTGGTCTTGAGTGATTTTCCCGAGGAGGAAGAGCTGGACCTTCCTCAAGCTCTGATGCGCGAGGAGCAATCGTCGCTCGAGCGGCCTCACGCAGTTCAAGCGCGGAAGGTGTTTGGCTGGGAACAGCGGGGGGAGGCATAGCAGGTTCAATCTGCATGGCAGACCCTGCGCGCGCAAGTCCATTGGGTGTATTGGACGAAGCCTTCCCATCACCATTGATGTCAGATCCAGAAGCAGCGTGTGCAGAAAGAGAAGACGACGGAGCCGTATGAGCTGTATTTTGATTCCACGATGACGCAGGTGCCTGGTTCCTCGAAGAGCCTTGGGGATGAGAAGGAATAGGAGGTAGCGATGTCCCAGGCTTCGGAGGCAAGTCGACATCCATGGCGTCTAGCCGACCAGTTGGAGCAGCGGGAGGAGCCGGTGAACGCGACTGAGCATCCGTACGGACACGTCTCACTACTTCAGGGCGCTTGATAGTATCCGAAATTGTTGACGGGGCCTGGGATGGTATGGCTGGATTTCCGCTTGGCGTTTGGTTGCGCGGTACAGAAAGAGATGACACAGAAGAGATTGCGGTAGCTGCTGGCTATATCACTGTTAGAGAACCTATAGTGAGTCGGCCAACAACATAGAAACTTACTTTGGTGGATGTAACATCATCGCCAGCACGCTTGTAATTGAAGTCCCATTCTTTTTCTCGCTTGAGAAGGCTGGCATGGTACCTGTATAAAGCTAATGAGAATGCGATGTGTCGAATCTAACAAGCACCCTTACGCTCGTGCCAGGATCTTGAGATCTCCACGCGTCTCGTTTTGCACCATATCATCCAGTGCAAGATTGAAGTGACCGCCGTGGTTAGAGCAAACAGCAGCCATCGGAAATACTGGTAGCAGCTCCTTGAGAACAATTATGGCATTGTATCTGTGCATAAACTCCTTGTCTGATAGCAGGTTCCCAAAGTACTAATACAGTCATTTAGTGACAATAGCCGAGGGAACATCAACGGGCTCACCCTCAACAGTTTGCCGTGAACTTTGCTCAAGAACCGTTTTTGTTGCTCCCATGTGGCGAGTTCCTTGACGTCAGGTGAGGAGTTGTTCGACCATCTCAACACAAAACCGGGCAGAATAGATCCCTTAGTGGGTCCATCTCTGCTGCGGGAATCTTTGTTGTAAAGACCTTCATCCTGGTACCACTTCCAAAAGTCGGTAAGGATTCCTAATAAGAAACGCCCTGCAACTTGGATTAGAATACTGGATTGTGAGAAAGCCCGTTATTGCTTACCATAATTCCTCGCTTCATGTTCACTACAAGAGAATACAATGTTTGGAATTTGGTCTCCAAGAATCTTGATTTTATCCTATCAGTGCCAGGCATTAGCACAAGTAGTGATGTACTAACCTTATCGTAGATAGACTGTGTGTGGAATTTCGGGGTTCCAAGCGTATGCATAACTTTGATGAACATAGCGCAGAAAGTAGCATCCATAGGCGAAAGCAAGCACCGTGGCAAAACACAGAAGTCGATGAATGCAGTGATAACATTGGACTTGCGACAGTCTGATAAAAAAAAAGTGTTGTCAAGGAACAGCGATGGGCAGGATGATGTGATTCCCTTACCATGGGAAAACCAATGATGCTTTTCACGGTTCAAGCGCTTAATTGTGAACTCGCGTGCGACGGTTTGTTCTTTAAGCTCGTTGCTCAGAGTCGTGATAAATTCGTTATAACGGGCGCGCTTGTTCCTGTGAGTTAGGGCAGAGGCCCGGCGTGCACGGTCTTGCGACCGTTCAGCCATACTGGCCTCCCTATCCTCTTGAGCACTAAGTGTCTTCAAAGTCTGAACTTCTTCGTGATAACGCTCCATCGGAGGAGCGATATCATAAAGGGAAAGTTGCCAGAAAGTAAGATAGAAACCCGGACTAAGGGAAAGAAAATAAATGGATAAAAGGGGGAGGATATAGTAGATAGACACATACCCAAGGGTTTCGCAAGCCCGAGGCGCAATCTTTACGACGTGCTCAAAGAGTGCTTCTAATTCTGGTATCCAGGGGCTCTATTATCAGGTCAGACTCCAAAAATCAACATGATGCAAACCAGCACTACTTCACCTGTGGCTCAGCTGGTGCAGCAGAAGTGACGGCCATCTGCACATCTTGGCTTTCGTTATCCGTATTTGGAGGCATCTCTTCCGCTGTCTTGGCTGATACTGAAGCTTCAGTAAGAGGTGTTGTAGGCCTATCAAGGAGTGCAGGAGAGGCTACTCGCGAAAGCCCTGCGGACTCTCGTTTTGCTTGGACTGCCGCCTTCAGCTTCTTTTCCCTAGCTTCGGCCTCTGCCGCTTTTGCTTCAGCTTCAGCAGCTCGCTGCTCTTCGTCCACCTTAAGCGCGGTGGCCTGGAGACAGTTAGAACAAACTCTTTTTGCTCATCGACTGCTGCAGTCTACTCACCAATAGCGCTCGTTGCAATACTGGACGAATGATTTGCATACAAATGGATGCATCTATTCCGTAAAGTTCATGCAAATCGCTGAGTGGAGGAATTACCTTTTTTGAATAGTCATCCGGAGAGATGACTGATGGAGAATTCAGCAGCTCCAAGTATTGGAACAAGACGCCATGAGTCTAACAAAGAAGTTTGAGATGAAGCCATGGCTAAAACATATTCTCAGAGAAAGCTTACTGCATCATAAAGCCCGGCAAGCGATTTCAGCGGGGCATCGTTCACAAGGTGTACACACGCTTGGCGTTGTTGTGCAACTTGGATGAGTAATGGAAGAGCAAGTTCACTCTCCATGAGTGCACGACCAATACGGATAGGACTTTTCCAGCCAATCTCGGCAGGATCCATTCGAGCACCGCGGGTTGACGAAGCTACAGCCTCGATACGAAGTGCTGGACCCCCACCCATCGCAGAGATCTGGGCTTCGGACAGTGTTGGTAAAGGCTCGATGCCTGCCATCTTCCAAATGAGCTCGCGGAGGACGATGATCTCGGATGTTTGTCTGTTAAGTAGCTGATGTACGAGGTACTTTAGAACTGCGCTCAGTTCGCCATTGTAGCGTCGGAAAACCATGCCAGTGAACGATGCTAGGCCTATAGAGCATCATATGTGAGTAACACGGTGCGGCTACAACCACGATGCGACCTACTTTGAAGCCAGTCTGAAGTGTTGACGCCATCGTCTTTAAGACGAGGCTTTCGTGGATTAGAGAGAGCATCCAGGATAACGTAAACCAGAATGTCTATTCCCATGTTCGTGAGGTGACGCATCGCCGTAATAACCACTCCAGCAAGATTGTCATAAGCCATAACTTGGTTAACGGCGACCCGGAAGAAGATGGTCGGATTGTGATGAGCAAGCTTGGCAACAGGCCCACTAAGACTTTCAACTGTTTGCACTGACAACCGTCGAAGTATGTCCTTCGCCTGACGTTCAGCCTGCGTAGCGCAAACACGGAGCTCCGGATGGGAACGGTGCATATTGGTCTGCCATTCGCCGTACAACCTCCACCGTGTTGTGACCTCGTACTGTCGAACAATAGACCACATATCCGCGGTACAAACAGCATTGCCACGGAGCATCGAAAGTGCGGGAAGGAAATAGCGGCGGAGGACACGATACCAGAACGCGCGAACAGGATGGCTGTCGTCCTCACCGGTGGTGCTCGCAAGGTGGGTGCGACCAATGCGCTGTAGACGTGCAAATACTGCCAAGTCACGGTGAAGGTGCAACTTCATGAACGCGAGGAGAGGTTCGAGAACAGGTATTATATCTTGGGCACTGGTGCACTTCGGTATCCGATCGTCCCAGTCAGGGAAGAAGTAAACAAAGTCAATAGTGGCCGTGCCAGGAGGCGTTGGAGCAGTCGCTGTCAATTGCGGTCGCCGAGGTATAGGATGGACGAGAGTGGTGCCATTGTACCGTGTGCGCGGTTGAGCATAGTCCAGGGAGGCTGACGAGCGCTGTGAACTGCTAAGTAACGAGTCGTGGTACGGGGCAACAGCGGATTTGATAATGCGCAGGAGGAGATCTGCAAGTTCAGGCGCAGCGTCTACGAGCCATGGGTGTTGTGACAAGAGCGCAAGTCCAGGACGCAACGCGCCAACTGCCAACAAAGCACTGATCAAGCCAAGTTTTTGGTTAGGAGGTTCTTTAGGTGGGGCAGGTTTTTTAGCCGCCTCAGGTGCCGGAGTTGCAAGTGGTGTGGTAGTTGCAGGTGTTGGTGCGGATGGCCTTGGGCGAGGAGGAGGAGGAGGACCAGAATCAGAAAGCGGTGCTGCCATGGCGAGCTGACTAGTCTTGGCGTTTTCGATGCGGTTTTCGATGGAAGCAAGGTACGTTTTGTGAAGTTCCTCCATTTTCTCGTCAAGCGGAATGAGCTGCAGCAAGGTAAGTAACCACTCTTGGAACTTGACACGTAGAGACGTACATGTGGATACAAATCTTCCAGGACCATAAAGCCCTCCCGTGTAAGAAGCGCAGCCACCAGGTATAGTGAACGAGGCGTGGGCTCGGTGACATCAGGTTGCTTACACCGAATGAGTCGATAACATCCAGTGAGTCAACTCAAAAACACGCACCTGGTACCATGAAAACTTGAAACCCAATACTTGAGCGAGAACACGCTGTCCATCGTCATCCTTGTGAGGGCTGATAGCACCAGCTCGCCTTTCTGCGATACGCAAAATTTCATCGATATCCTTTCCTTCGTAGGAGTCGTCCGAATCTGCAGGTGTCTGAACGGACCCATCGACATCCATGCTCTTCGCACCCGTGTGGCTACCTTTGGGACGTGCCCAAGGCGAGCAGTCCAAAAGGGCGATGAAAAACGCCCAATGGCCCAAGGCATGCGCACAGAACACGTCAAGAACTACATCCAACGCGCGGTTAGGGTCAAGGTCGAAGTAGCCAATGATTCCAATGGCGCGTTCCCATGCAGATCGAGCGCGAACAGCAAGTTCTGCGGGAGTTTCGATAGGACGGCCAGTGCTGGAGTCATGAGCTGGTCCAACGGAGGCGGCAATGTCGGTGGCAAGCTTGGAATAGCCCTCGGATTGTTCGCGTAGGAGGTTGAATTTGTTTTGTTTGTAGCTGGAAACAATAAGGAGGTAAAAATTATCATCTTGTGTATAAGAATGCGCCCCAACGAGGATGAGCAAATGACGACCACGTACTATCGGGCTGTGCGAACACGAATTTCACGGCGGTCGAGGTTTTGTTTGTCTGGAATAAGCCCAGCAAGCGCTGTTAGGCTTGATTCTAGGCGCTGGCGGCAAAGTGTAATATCGAGTATCTTCCCAGCCTACATCGAGGACGTGAGACAAGGTCACTTAGGTGAATGAGTCAACGAACCAGTAACTCGCGAAGGATGCTTGCGAGGACCGTTTTATCCTGCTCCGCCGTTTTCTTAGCATTGAGGGCCTTCTTCGATGCCTCGGCATCTTCTTCAGACGAGGTGGAGGCACCAGAGGATGCCTTGGCGTCCGCAATTAAGTCGTCCAACTCCGCGTCCAGCGTCCAGAGAAGGTCGACTAATATCTCTCCGAAAGCTGTCTGGGCTACAGACTTGCCGCTCTCGCCTGCGGAGGAAGAGGATGGGAGCCCTTGAAGTACGGAGACGACGAAGGGCGTGAAGTAGGTCGATGGGAGTGGGTGTGTCGAGCCAAACGAGGCGAAACACGCTGAGAGGAGTTGGTAGTAAAGTGTTGTGAGAACCTCACTCCTTTGAGGTTCGTTTAGGTCCAAATGCGACTTTGTAAGCAAGTCGCGGCTAGGCCATTCAAGAGGCGGAAGTCAGATTTGTGCGGGGCACGCGAATATTGAGGCGGCGACGCACCAGGCAGCCTCACCACCGTCGGACCACTTGGTAAGGTAGTCTCGTACAGTGGAAACGGCATCCATGGTCGTTTCCGAGACCAAAGGCGAAGAACAGAGCTCGAAAACAGTCGTGAAACTTGGGCTTAGTGCGCACCGACGATGGTGGCCAGCCGAAACGAGTTATGGTCACGTGCCACGGCGTTGTTCTCATTATCTGACCTTCGGTGACAGCTGGACCTCGTATTACACACTGGGACATCAGAGACAAGGACAATATACATGCTCATTTCTACAAGTCCATGATTGTGCTAAATTACAGACATTAAAGTAAACGTTACAAGAGACACCACTGCGACAAAGGATAATTGAGGGACCGTCGAGCAAGCCCACGAGCTCAGTGATAACACAGTGTCTAGAAGGCACAAATTGGTGAGCGAAACCAATAAGTTGAGTAACGAAATTACTTACGCCCATTGATTGTGCTAAGGAACACCCACGCAAGATAGTCTCTCCAGGCTGTGTGCATTAGTAGCACAAAAGCCTGCCCCTCGGGACTCACCCCTGTGGAGTTGAGGGGTTGGGCAAAATTGTAGGGGTCTGTTGTCCCTCGTAGCCACCCATCTTTATCTATACTGTCAGTGACGAACTCAATTGCTTTCATGGCCGCAGCAACATGCGAGGTATCATTCGCCAGTACAGCGTGACGCAGGGTGGCTGCCGCCAGTAGAGCCGTTCCTGCCGAATCCTCAAAGCTGTCTTTGTCGTCGAGATCCATGTAGTTGAGCAGGGCACCATTACTCCGTTGCCGCCTCCACGAGGCCGAAACAATTTCGCCGACCCAGCGTACGAGGTCTCGGAGCTCGCTGTCCATCGACTCGACCGCGTCAGAGTGCATGATCGACCAAGCGACACGCATCATTCCTGCCGCCGCCCAGCCGTTGCCTGTCGCCCAGAGGTGGTTGTCTTGCCACGAGCCAAGGACAACGTGTTTCCAGAGCCCGGAGCCACTGTCGCGCAGCGCAGATCGGTAGAGCTTGCATTGAAGGTACGCCTGCTGCAAAAACCAAGTTCCGTCCCCACCTCCCAAGACGGCACCGTAGTATCCCAGCAGAGGAGGCACCATGTAGACAAAATCGGACCAGAGCTGGACTTCGTCTTCGCGATGGGACATGGCGCCTGAGGGTGCGCGGGGAACGTAATGAAGAAGATGGTCGATCTGTTCCCCCAGAGCTACCGAGTAGATTGTGTTATTGAGCTGACTCCGTGTCAGGTTCTTGAGCGCGACCGCCACACCCATACCTGTTGTGAGCCCGTAAGAAGCCGTCTCGTCTCGTACAGGAATTGTACTTACTAGCCGGATCGGCGGCTGAGCCATCCACCATGAGCGCGCGGATGTACTGAGGCTTGGAATATACTACCCTGTAAAAGAGGTCAACGTTACGACATGCGGCAAAAGGTGAAGACGGTAGAGCAGCGCTTACTTATCTACGATTATGAAGACGTCCATTGGGTAGGTACCGTTGCTCAGGTTTTGTGGAGGAGGAAAGGCCGTATTCTGAAATACTGATAGACCAGGCCAGTCAAGCTCCAACAACGTTTGGGTTGCAGTTCCCAGTTCCCAGCTTTTTTTGGCGTCGTAAGTTTGGCGTCAGAACAGTTGCTGACGTTCAACCTCCATCCGCTCACCTCTTTGAGGAACTCGCTATCATATTTGACCGCACCTTGTCTGCGGTTTCTGCGTCGAGACCGATCTGGAAGAGAGGCGTACCACTGGGCGCCGCAAGTACAGCGGTTGAAATCCATAAGAATAAGGTACAGAATAGGGTCGTCGAAGCGTAGCGGAACATCGTCAAGAGTCGTTAGTCACGCCCCGCGCTAGGACGAGCGCGAAAACGGTACGCAGAGCTGGGGGAAAGATGCCAACACTCAAAGTTTGGAGCCCATGGACTTGCTAGAGGTTTATGAACGGCATGTGGCCACATGTGGCTGGATGACCGGTCTGCCGATTGGCTCCGGGCGCGGCTCCCATGAGAGACAACAATCGCGGAAGCAACAGCCTCTCTCGATGACGTCTTTCCGCCGGAAAACTTCGAAGAAGTTCCAAGCCGTTAGTTAATTCTTCCCCCGCACTCTCTGGTTAGGCCTCTATACTTCAGATCCACCCATATATGTCTTTGTAAATCCGTAAAGCGAGCATAGTTTGCAAGTTGCATATCCCAAGTATATGGACTCCGGGCCTTGCTGTTGAGCAGGTGTCCCTGGCCCCCTCGTTTCTCGGCAGCCTTGGCAAAATGGTTGACAAATTGCAGCATCATTTGGTCAACCCGGAGCGCATGCCTATTGTGGCTAAATGTTTGGTCAAGAAAACTTGGCTTTGGCTACCGACCACAAACAGGCGCTGAAAGGGGTTCTGCCTAGTCGCTTGCGTTGGCAACCCTCAAACACTGTTTCTGGGCGAAGCGTACGCACAGACAGATGATTGATCATTCTATCACACGGATGGTAACGACTTGAGCAAGATGCAGAATGGAAAACCCAGAGTCCCCACAGGACCTTCAAAGTCGCTCTTGCCCTTCTGCACGAATCCCCGATACTCGTACTTTCTGACCTTATCAGCTGCGCGGGCTGTAATGTTCTGAGTTAACGTAGCAATTTTCACATCGGCTTCAGAATCAGTTGCGAGCACAATTGGTTTGTCTTCTTTAAAAGCCTATAGTTAGCCGTTTAAGTTATGATTGGAGTGAGCCCTCGAACCCTAATTCAAACGCTCATTAACCGATGATTGACAATTAATGAGTTTCTGGTCAGCAGCCCAAAAGGGAGAAGAGCATGGAAGCAAGGAAGCATCCCACGTTTCGAACATGTTTTGGCCCCGTGGCCGTACCTGGATGGATCACGCCCACAAATTCGACATGACCATAGACCCAAGCCTCTCCGTCTGCGAACTCGGCAAGAATCTCACCGAGCCTCGGTGCAAAGACCATATCATGATTAGCGTCTCCAAATGCATCGGCCAGCGGCCTCGGGGCATTAGGTCAAAATTCTTCACACACAAAGTGGCAGGGATTGAGCCCTTGGCAGATGCGTTCATGAAAACCCTCGTGGCCGGCTTGATCTCGATGTCTGTTCATTGTATTAAATCAGATGTTAAAAATAATATCAAAAGCTTTATCAGATTGCATGTGTATATGTAACCGCCAGAAGATGTTATTATATAATTGTCGGACTTTTGATGATACTCATAATTTTAGACGACAGGCGACGATAAGATAACAGCCAGAATCGGTTCCCGTGAGCAACTTTCGAGTGATCGTCGCGACATTCAATAACGCAGGGAACTGGGTACACGTACTCCAGGGTCGTGCAATAGTGGGCTCACCACACGCGCTTCGGGAAAGCGCCCTTATTCATGCAAATCGTACTGTGATTATTGAGAAAAAAGAGCAGGTATAACAATGGGCAGCGTAATCATTTTGCCTCGCAGGGCGCAGTAAATGTAGTATGTATACGTAAAGTCCGTCTTCCCACCCGGAGAAGCGCCAATCCACAAGAGCCCACCACCACTCTAGCAAGCTTCCAGCAAACCTGCTCACATGTCCGCGCCCAGCGTGCGCAACATCGCCTTCCGACTCTTCGCCTTCCTCTGTCGGATGTCCGACCGCTGGCTCTCCGGGGGCAAGAAGCCGAGTGCGCGCTGCACCGGCTGCACGGGCGCGTTCGCGTCCTCCTCGACGACTTCCTCGGGAGGAGACGTTGGGTATGGCTGCACGGGCTCTGTGAGGGGCCGGTGCGTGTCCGGGTCGGCGTAGACGACCGGGAGCGGCGCGGCGGCGCCCGTGATCCCGAGCTGTCGGCAGTAGTGCTGCACGGCGGCGTGGAAGGCGGTCTTGCGCGCGAGGCGGAGGCCCCAGTCTTGCCAGTTGCTAAAAAGGGGAAGAAGGAATAAGTCGCTATATTTTATGTATGAGGGGTCATAGAACCAACCTTCCGTGGGGGATACCAATAGTGCACTCGAGGTAACGCTGGTAGCTGATGTTCTGCAGCGTGACGCTCGTACTCGGATCGTACCAGCGATTCTCCTCGGTCGAAAGCCACTCGTTCATGCACTTCTCAAGCTGATCGAGCTTCTCTTGGGGAGTGCGCCAAGCGACCTGCAAGGTCAAGTTTTCGGCAGTTTTCTAGAGGGCGCAAAACACGTGTGAGCACGAGTGCCTGGGAAGAGAGGGGGTAGGTTAGACTTACACCGCTACGACGGCAGTTGGCGATGAACATGTTGAAAAGCTGGCTGTTGAAATAGTACGTTTCTGACCCATCGGAGCGAGTGAAGACTGTCTGTAAGATGCATTTTAGGAGGTCAGGAGGGCGCATTGTTGGCTTAATCTACGTACCGCGAACAGACCCATCTGTTTGACGATAAGGTGCTCATTGCCGATGAAGCAGCGGTCTCCAGTATCGAAAGGACTGACCATCCGTCAGCTGCAATTCCCTTTGGATCCCCCAAACAAACACTCACTGAGTCACAAACAAGAACATAACCGCGTCGAACGCGCTCGAAGCCGAGTTTTTGAAGATGAACGACAGCGCGATGCCGAGCGAGTACAGACTGGTGAGCGAGCTCCCGATCGACACCGCGAACACGCTGAGCGAGATGAAGAACAAGACCACGAGCGCGAAGAAGAGCAGGATCCGGTCGAGCGTCTTGAGCGCGATGCCGACGTCGCGCATCGAGCGGGACAGGCTCCGGCGCTCCTTGTACACCTTGAGCAGCGTCGTCTTCAGCTCCGCGCGGGACAGGTCCCCGTTGTTGTCGGTGTCGAACACGCGGAACGCGTCGCGCGCCTCGTCCGCGCTCGGGAAGACGACTTCAAAGTCGGCAGGGACGAGGTACGTCCGTCCGGGCTGCCGGAACGCCTGGAAGATGCTGCGCGCGAGCCGCTTCGCCTCCGACGCGGACGTCACGTCCCACACGAGCGTCCCCGTGTCGGACTGCGCGCCAGCGAGATTCCGGGCGTCGTGGAGGACGGCGGTCTTGAGCGCCTTGGCTGCCTTCGTCGCAATGTCCTCGTCCGACTCGTCTGACTTGCGCTGATGCTGATGCTGTGTGCCCGTCGGTGGATACGAATGCGATGGGGATGCGGTCTCCACGGGCGTCCCGACCAAGCTCGCTCTCGCACCAGGCACGTTGTCGCCAGACATCGGGCGCTGCTTGCCCTTGCCCTTCGCGCTGCCGTCACCAGTCGGCGTGCCCGGGCGGGAGCCAAAGAACCCGCTAGAACCCTCGCGCTCGCCAAAGGGCGTAAAGAGTGAGCCGAAGGCGATCGGCGTGCTCTTGCCGGAGCGTTCACGACGCTTGGGGCGGTAGGTGCGCAGGACCTCGACGACGCGGAGCGTGTTAGACACAGCGTCAAGACGTTCTTTAAATGCGGTACGGTGGAATGTAAACGCTGGAGGGCCCTCAGTTCGTCAGTGGAGAGAAGGAGGCAGTTTTTGGAGGGGGAAGACGAACCGATGAAATGAGAGAGCATGCGCTGGATGCAGACCACGAGGGCGAGGAAGAAGATGAACTCGATGACTTGGTACACGCGCGGAGTGTAGCCAGCGCGAGACTTGCTCTCGTCGCTGCCGTCGTAGAGGTCGTAGATGCCGTCGAAGAGGATGTTCCAGCTGACCCAGGACGAGGCGGCGTAGAGCACGGGCTTGATGTTGTCCTTGACCGAGTTGTAGAGCTCAATCCGGGTTTTGACGTACTCGCTCACATGGCCCCATGCGATGGAGATGATGATGCGCACGAGTCCGGGCACAATGTCCACGATCAGCGCGAGGAACCAGGAGACGACGAGCTGTGCCGCCGCCCAGAAGAGCCACGCCTCCACGTTGTCTTTGACATACTTGCGATGCTCCGTCGGGTGAGGCTTGTACCAGTAGAAATGAACGAGGATCGGGCCAGTGACGAACACGCCGGCCATAAACACTGAGCCGATGAGCGTGCCGAAAAGGAGGGTCATGATCCTGTAGTTGCGGGGAAAGGTCGGGGTAAGTCTACTGCGTTGTGGCGCAGAGCTGCAGACGAAGGTGCTGACCTCTTGAAACCCCAGCCGGTGCGCTTTTGCTTGATCCCCATCTGCTGCTCGAACTTGGCCTCCTCGTCGACCAGATCCTCTTCGCCGCTCCAGTCGTAGTCTTCGTCCTCGTCCTCGTCGTCGGTGCCGGCGAGGGAAGAGGCGCGAGACGAGTGGCCGAACGGCTCGATCCTCTGTAGCGGGGGAGGCATGGGCGCGTGGAAACTCGGGGCGCGCTTCACGTCGCTCGGATAGTGGACGGTGCGGCGGGTGCCCTCGTTGTCGCCCTCGTTCCCGTCTTCGTCGTCGTACTCGTGCTTGCGATCGGGGTTGTAGTGGCCGCGCTCGTGGTGCTCCATGTTCTCCATGAACGTAGCGGTGCTCTTGTACGCGGGCGAGTCCGGGGGTGGGAGGCCCTCTCGTGGGAAGTGTGCGTGGGGATGATAAGGCGGGGAGGGCACGGCTACTTCCCCGCCGTAGGTATTGAATTCCTGCGAGAGCTGGTTGCGTATGGCCCGCGCGGGCAAGTGGAGGGTGTTATCGTCGGTGCTGCCCGGACGAGAGCCGTCCTTGCCAGCATCGCGTCTGTTATCCATAAGCTGGACACGTGAATGCTAACGTGTTATTTGATTTTGACAAACGACCCGTCGAAGGCGAGGAGTGTTCCTAAGAAGATGAGGGGGAATGCTGTATGAAGAAGAAGGAGGTGATGACGTAGGGGTCACGCTGGCTTTCGCGAAGGGGGACCAGTTGGCGACGACGACAGGGCGGGGGGCGGGGAGGGTGAAGCAAGCGCGACCCAGGCTGAAGAAGATGGGGGTTGGTGGGCAAGCGACGACGGCCGCGACGGCGACGTGTAAAGGTGAGAGCGGGCGAATCGATTTTTTTGAGGCATGCACCCCGGAAAATGAATTGACAGGCGGCCGCCCTCGGCCGTCGCTTCTTTGGCTTCTCCACTCTTCCGGTCGCCAAGCGTCGCCACCCGGAGCCGTCGACCCATCGGCCTCAATTCCAGCCTTTACATAACCGACGCCTCTCACCTGAACACACTTTTGCTTTCATCACATCCTCTCTTCTCTGTATTATAACGTCTCGCGCAGATGATGTCAACGGCCAGCCCACGCTCACTCCTTCGGCTCCGACCATTCAGAAGATGTCACATTTATCGGCGCGATGGACACGACCCATGCACTATGACGTCACTCAAGCCGACAGACAGCTTTCAACCCACTCTCCTCACACCATCTCCACCCAGACGTCAACGCCCTGTCACTCCAAGCGCGTACAAAACCGAGCGGGTGGACTCCCCTCCTCCTTCTCCATAATCTCAACAAGCACTTTCTCTAAACCCTTACCCCACCCTCTTCTAATCTCTACCCACCATGTCTACCCTCTCCACCGACGACAAGCAGCTCGAGAAGATGCTGGCCAAGGAGGCAGCAGCCGACGAGAAGAACATGAAGGTAATTGGGCTCCATCGCCTCGCTAATCTTCCCTCTCGGCCATCACTCGCTCACTCGCCCCCCCCTCTCCCCACTCATTTCCTTTTAGCACTTCATCAAGGATCTCAAAGCGGCCGACAAGGCAAACGCCAAGGCCGAGAAGAACGTCGAGAAGGCGATCCACGGCGTCGACAGCGCCGTCCGCCGCGAGCACAAGGCCCAGGCCGCCGTCGGGAAGGCGGAGCACAAGCACAACGTCGCTGAGCAAGGCGTCGTCCGCGCACAGCGCGAGGTCGAGGTAAGTGTCAACAACAAAAAAAAGAGCCCAGCTTCTTGCCCTTTTCGCCAGATTCTCTCGGCCTGACACATGTTTTGCCAAACAGATGCGCAAGAAGCAGGCCGCCGATATGGAGGCCGATCTCGAGCGCAAGCGTGCGGCGGTAGACTCGTTCCAGCAGCGCAAGAACCACAACGAGGCAAGTCCCGCAAACGTATCCCCATAACCTCGTACCCTCTGGCTGACCTTTTTCCCCTCTTCAGCAAATTCGCGAACAACGCCTGGCAGAGGTCCACCAGCACGCCGCGGATGCCGCCGTCTACCGCGCGGGTTCAATGACCGCTTCCTCCCCAGTCGACATGCACCACCCGGCCGAAAACCCTGCCACTGTTGCGCCTTCTCAGGGAACTGGCGCAGCCGGCGGTAGCGCACTCATGGAGCAGCCGCGCGTCACCGTGTAAACTTCCAGGCTGGTCGACCCATTTTCTTCATGACACTACGACGTATATGTATTGTAACATACCCTTGTATACCATTGTGATCTGATAGCTTATATGATCTTTAACTCACATGATGTGACACATCGAGCTCTCAAACCCTTGCGATGAACCAGTTGTAATGTCCAAACTGAGATGACAGTAGAGCAAGGAAACACTATTCGTTGCTTCCCTAAAGAAACAGAACGTCAAAAATAATGCATATTTTTTATCAGATAGCGTTGCGTCTCAGTAAGAATCATAGGATGCGTTAAAGAGGTGGTGAGAGGACAAGCGTTGTTTACGCCCAAGTCCTCGTGAAGAGAGGGTCACGCCGGTCACGGCAAAGCCCGAGTCGAATGTCGCGCGTCCCGACGCGTCACCTCCGTCCGCTCGTCCCTCGCTCTCTCGCCCTCCATTCAGGATGGTATGCACGCACTTTGCTCAAAATACTTGCATCGACGCTGACGAAATAATTTCTTTTTTACTGCGAATCAGTTCCGCAACACATACGACTCCGATAACACTGTCTTCTCGCCGCAGGGGCGGCTGCACCAAGTCGAGTACGCGCTTGAGGCCGTCAAGCAAGGCTCAGCAGCTGTCGGCCTACGCTCCAAGACCCATGCCATTTTGCTGGCGCTGAAGGTATGTCGTTCTTCGTTTGTTTCGCTCTGCAACCTGCTCGCTGATCAGCGTTATACGCTCATTGTGCTTGATCTCGATGGCGCCCTTGCTTGATCTGATGTGCCGTGCTTAGCGTTCCACCGGAGAGCTTGCGTCCTACCAGCAGAAAATGTACCGCATCGACAACCACGTTGGGATTGCTATCGCAGGTCTTACTTCAGACGCGCGTGTACTCAGGTGTGTCGCTGAACCTGCTGCACTTGAGATACTCGTACTGATTGGCACATTCTTTCAGCAATTTCATGCGTCAACAAGCCATGTCTTCTCGGATGGTGTTCAACCGAGCGATTCCTGTCAACCGTCTCGTGTCTTCCATCGCCGACAGTGCGTGTACCTATCCATTCCGCTGTTTGCCTTGCTTGATTCTTACGTTATTACCCTGCAGAGGCACAGGTGAACACGCAAGAATACGGTCGCCGTCCGTACGGTGTCGGATTCCTCGTCATCGGCGAGGACCAATCTGGCCCACATCTCTTCGAGTTCTCCCCGTCAGGCAATGCGTACGAATACTATGCGATGTCGATCGGGGCACGTTCACAATCAGCAAAAACCTATCTCGAGCGGCACTACGAGTCGTTCCCCGACTGTGCGTTCTCCTTCTCGCTCTGCCAGTTACCTCCCTACTCCGCCCCCATCCACTCTCCAAAGAATGCTGAACTTTTTTTCCCTTTTGACAGGCACACTTGAGGAGCTGATCACTCACGGTCTTCACGCGCTGCGCGAGACGCTGCAGCAGGACAAGGCGCTCACCATCGCGAACACATCCATCGGGATCGTCGGCCCCGCCGGCGCACACGAGGCGGCCGGCGCGGCGAACGTCTTCCGCATCGCAGAGGGCGAGCCGATCGAAGTCTACTTGAACACGATGACGCCGAAGGAGACACCTGGCGGCGCGCAGCCACCTCCGACGGCGGGCGAGGCGGGGCCAGCAGGAGGGAATGCGGCGGCAGCCGCGGCGGGAGGTGAGGACGTGCAGATGCAGGAGTAATATATGGTGTTTGTCTCCCTATGCTCTGCGTGTCGTTGTGTACGATGTGGGAATGCGAAATCACATTGTAAGTTTATTTTGTCGCTCGGATCGAGCGCTGAGATGTTTATATTGCAAACAAAACTACATCGAGTGGTGGTTTGTGGGGTGTGCTAATTAGCAGTAGCTCTAAGTGATTTCACCTAACACAAACACTACGTTATATCAGTGTTCAGTGTTGCGTCGCTACCGTCTTGTTTGCTGCTCTCCAAGCTTTTGCAGCAGCACCTGGTCGACGTAAAGTCAATGCAAGGTGAAGCGCGGTCGTAAGCAACGCAATGGCGCCGGCTTGGTGCATGGCTGCCAGTGGAACCGGGACGAGGTACAAAAGCGTAGAGATGCCGAGAGCGAGCTGGACGTTCGCCATTCCGAACACTGATGCGGCCATCCGCTTAGCTGCGACAGGTAGCGCAGCCTTGAACGGACCTGCACGGGTGGCAGCAAAAGCAAGACCAGAGGCGAGGTAGGTGGTAACAGCCTAAGGAAACATATGTGTGTGCTGGTGTGAGATCGGGGTCTAGTCAAATGAGGGATAGAGGCGTACGAGAACACGATGATCAAACTGGACGGTGGTAGGGTTCTCCAGCATGTTTCGCCACCAGAGATCAGAGTCGGACTTTGAGTACCTCGAATCGAAAAGCTCATTGGTCGGGGGCACGAGCCCTTCGCCCATGTACGGGAACTCATTGTAAATCAGACCGGCATCGAGACCAGCAACAAACGCGCCTGCGCGGAGTCAGCCCCAATAGTTCAAGTCTGTGGAAGAAACGTGCATACCGGACATAGCAGTGACAAATACCAGTACAGCGAGGCCTTTACTGATGCCACGGAAGCGCTTGAATGCAGGCAGAATACGCTGATCAGCTGTAGAGAACCACGGCTTGCCCTGAGCATATGCAGCATCCTTGATAACAGCCAAGCCGGTGTAGAACATGCTCGAATACAGCAGAAACGCCGCACCGAGGTGCGCCGCCAAGCGGTATTGGCTCACACGGGGTACCGCGCCCGGTGTGTGCATGATTGAGTCCTCCAAACCAGATTTGACCATGTACCATCCAAGTGCGCCCTGGAATCCGAGTAGACCTGCCATACCAGCGAGTTGCCATGAAAGCCTTTTGGGAAGGACGCCACGATATGCGAAGTAACCGAGAGGGAGGACGAACGCCATGCCGATAACGCGACCGAGGACACGATGCCCCCATTCCATGTAGAAAATTTTCTTAAATTCGTCTAGCGTAAACTGATGATTGAGCCTGCGCGCGAGTCAGAAAAAAAGAGAGATCGGACATCTTCAAAAGGAGAACATACATTTTGAACTCGGGTGTTTGCTTATACTTGTCGAACTCTTCGTCCCACTGCGCACGCGTGAGAGGCGGAACAACGCCGGTGATAGGCTTCCACTCAGTAATGCTCAGACCAGACTCGGTGAGGCGGGTGACGCCGCCGACGACAATGACACCGATGACCAGCGAGCTGCATCCCAAAAGCCAGAACCCGACAGCCTTGGGGGCGAGTTTCGGAAGGGCTTCCGCTGCAGCCTCGGATGTGGCCGAAGCCAATCCGGGCGCGATTATTGCAGATGTAGCCTGCACAGCGTTGCGTGTGAAGAAAGATGATTTGGATGCATTAAACATGCTCGGTGTTGCGCGGCGGATTGCAGTGGACGTTGAGAGCGCTGAATAAGCACGCTGTGCCGTCCAGGTTGCTTTCGCCCACCGAGCGAAGTTACTGGATGGTGTAGCGCGCACACATGAAGGCGTGAATGCAGGAGTTATCGTCACGACGCGGCTGCGCGCTGCACGCGCCAGCGAGCCAAACATCGTGGATCGAATCTGAAGTAGTGTAGGAGATATACGGAAAGCCGGTGCGTGGATGGGCGAAATAAGGTGGAGAACGGAGAAATGACTGTTCCGAAAAGACGACACCCGTTCCGAGGCTGCCGAATCCCGGTCCGGTCGATCTCGCTTGTCCTGGATTGGTCCTGGACCTCTCCAGCGCCTGTTCTCGGTCATTCCGCTGAACGGCCTCGCCCTGGAACGCTCCCTCCGCTTCACTCACGTTTTCTGCCACCCTTGCCACCCTTCATCTGCGCGCTGTTGCAAGGGTTGTTTGTATCTCTAGGGTCTTAAATAGACTCTTTCCAAACCCTTCTGCACCCTCAGGATGGCCTAAGGGTGAAAGCTGCATTTACAACAAATTGAGCGAACGCTTTAAACCCAGTGCTCTTCAGGTCGCAGATGTGTCAGGTACGCAACCTGAACACGTTTGCCTTTACAACATATCTTTAATAGAATGTATTAGGGGGCTGTGGGAGGCTTATGCGATCAATATCACCAGTGGTGCTTTCAAGGGCCTATCTGTGGTTAAGCAACATCAACTTGTGAACAAAATTCTCAAAAAGGAGATGGTGGCATTCATAGTCTGTAGGAATGTCGCCCTAGTCAACCTAGCCTACTGCCTTTTCAACTAAAGGTTTCTATTTTGGATTTGATTAGTTGAAGACACAAGCCTCGTGACCTGGTGCATTGCATTATTGTTACCATCATTCCTTAAAGCCTCGCGCAAGAGCATATGTTAAATCCGTCTTGCACCAATAAGCTCCATTTATCTCTGTTTCAGCCACAACAGAGCAATTTATCAGTTCAGACATCTGAATCCGTGCTTTTAAGCGACCAGCTATTTTCTGCCGCCCGACCTATGGATCAGCTTCGAGGTCAAATCAACTGCGCTCGATGGAAACCGTATGCTTTCTCATCCTATTTGAACGTTTCCATCATATCGGTCCGCCCACAAGTCTGGCACTTTAGCTCTAAGAATTCGAATTTGGGCCTAAATACACTTTTTTTTTGCGAGTTGGACCACATAATCCTCTAGGCTCCTTAAGGCTCTCGCCGCCCGACCCGCAGCTTCGGCTTATTAACTTGCTTATCCATCAGGATCGGTCTTGCTAAGCAACTAGATTGTAGAATACAAATATTTCTGTCAGCTGGATATATGACGGAGACCACATATCTCCCTCCTCAAACAAGCGCACTGCTTTACTAAGATGACTCTAAACATCTTTATCACCGGTGCTACAGGCTACATTGGTGGCGCGGTACTCGCACGCCTGCTTGTGCACCCAGAGCGCAACACGTTCTCTATCGCTGCGCTTGTACGCGACAAGGCAAAGGCAGAGCGCCTTGCGACCGAGTTTGGCATAAAGCCGGTCATAGGATCGTTGGACGACGCAAAAATCGTTGAAGACGCTGTTGCTCAGGCGGATATGGTTATTGACACGGTTAGTGCTGCGTCATTTTAGCCATGTCTGTACTAAGCCAATGTCATATACACGATTTTCAGGCCAGTAGCGATCACGTCCCTGGCACCAAAGCTATTCTAAAGGGGATGAAGCATCGCCACGAAAAGAGTGGGCAGGCATCGCTTCTCATTCACACTGTGAGTGAGCTAATGGCATGTTGTGCTATCGATGCATTGAGGCTTGTTCGAGTCTGGTACAGGTACCGCAAGTAGTCTAACGTTTCTTAGACCGGGGCTAAATATAAACTATGCCATTAGGCCAGTTCGCTGACGATGCTCTGGGCATGCGTTCTTCAGACATCATATATTCTGATCTAGACATTCCGCTCGTTGAGTCTGTTCCAGACAACGCTCTTCATCGAGCTGTCGATCTCCTTATCGTCGCAGCCGATAAAGAGGGTACGTACAATGCTGAGTTCCCAAGACGCCTATGTCGAGTACAGTTCGCTGATTTACAGACTGATACAGGCTATGCTCGCACATATATTGTTATGCCAAGCATTGTTTACGGGAAATGTGCGGGTGCATTCTTCGAATCTGGCCTAACAAACCAGCGATCGATTTTTGTGTGGCTGTTTACTGAGCTATTTGTCAAGCTTGGATTCGTAAAGACAGTTGGCGAGGGGAAGAACGTGATAACGAGCGTGGAGATCAACGACCGTAAGCTTTCTCAAACCGCCACCTTAAAACTTCTTATGGAATTCGTCTAACAGTGGTCGACTTTTATATCCTCCTCTTTGACGCAATTCGCCAACAGCCCGAAAACGTTGCTCACGGTCGCGAGGGTCTGTATATTTGCGAAAACGGGGAAGGCACTATGAACGAAGCAATTGGAGCCATTGGTGATGTCCTGGTGAAGCGAGGGAAGGTACAGAGTCCGTACCCTTCGCCGTTCAGCGATAAGGAAGCAGATGCAGCGCTTGGACCCATCAAGGTCAGTGTATTGATGCTCATTCAAAGGAGGGTTGAACAACTGAAAGCTTTTGCGTAGGCCGCTTTGGGAGGGAATACAAGATCGAAAGGTGATCGCTCCCGTGCGTTGGGTTGGCGGCCAACGCACAACTACGCAGATTTCATTACAAGCATAGGTCCGGAGGCAAGCGCCGCACTTGATAAGCAGTTGTAGCGTTGAGACAAAGATCAAACCCTTATGCGTAAAGTGCACTTTTTGTTTTATAAAGTATCCAACTATGGAAGCTACCTCTAGTACAGATACTAGTTCCGACTTGCATAATCGCACATCGGAAAAGAGTGTTTTAGTCTTCAAAACCGGTAGCACTGGTAGCATCAAACTAAATGGTCTTTTGGCATAAGTGGCAGTGCTATCTGTGCTACCGCCGGTTTCCTGCTACTGGCGCTGCCACATACATTTTCCTTGGCTGATGCACTGCAACACGGAGACATTTCTGCTTGTTATATGAATATGAGATGTGTCTTATTTACAGTATTGTTTCGAGATCCGAGACTTTTGTTTCCTGCTTTTGCATGTCCGACACGCACTCGGTTATCCTTCAGCAACACCGCCTGACGCAACGCTCTAGTGCATTAATCTGCTTGGCGCTGAACTATTCATGTTGCAAAAAAAGCACTTTAGGAATAAAAATACATTCGAAGGTTGAAACTGCATGCCAGCATCCTACGTCACACCAGGACCTCTTGGGTCGAAAGTTATAGGTACCGTTTATTCAACATCAATAACCCTCTTGAATATCTTTGTCACTGACGCTACTGAATACGTCGGCGGCGTTGTCCTCGCCCGTCTGCTCGTACACCCAGAGCGTGAAACGTTCTCAATTACTGCCCTCGTGCGTGACAAGAAGAAGGCAGAGCGGCTTGCAATCGAGTTTGGCGTGAAGCCGGTTTTGGGGTCATTGAGTGACACGCAGATTGTAGAAGATGCGGCAGCCGATCCAGATGTGGTTACCAACATGGTACATGTTGCGCTCAACTAATTTATCACTGGCAAAAGAGGCCTAATACACGTGATAGGCGGATTCAGATGACGTCCCTGGTACTGAGGCCATCCTGGCGGGAATCCGGCGACGCCACAATGCGACTGGACAAACATCGATTGCCATCCACACTGCAAGTCAATTCGTGTCTCTCAAAAGTTTGGCCAATACTAAAACCTGCGTCGAAGTCTGGAACGGGTATTAGATACCTTATGATGTGCTTCAACACCTCGTTTCTTAAGGCTTTTGATAGCTGTCTTTGTTGACGAGGCTGCTGGAATACACTCCTCAGATGCCATCCCTTCTGACTTGAATACCCAATTTATCGAGTCATTACCGAGCAGTGCTCCCCAGAGAGCTGTCGACATTTTAGTCACCGCAGCCGATATTGAAGGCTTGTGGACCCAGTTTTAGCCCTATTTTTTCAATCCAATAGTTAGTTTTCATGGCCACACAGGTTACGCACGCACTCATATCATTCTTCCTGGTCTTATCTACGGCAACGCAGCTGGACCTATATCCGAGTCCGGTCTCGCAAACAGGCGTACAATTCCCTTAGCATTGTTCACCAAGCTCTTCATCAAACTTGGACGCGTGGGCATCATTGGTGCAGGGAAGAATGTATGGTCAAGCGTAGAAGTCGGTGACTGTGAGCCCTGTGCCTTTCGGCGGCCTTCTCTAATAAAAATCGTTTGGCTCTTAATGACTTAATAGTGGCTGACTTTTACCTTCTCCTTTTTGACACCATGCGAAAGCGACCTGAAGACGTTCCTCACGGCCGTGAGGGCTACTATGTTGGTGAAAACGGCGGAGGGGAGATGTATGAGCTATGCAAAGCTATCGGGGTTGCTCTCGCGAAGCGAGGAAAGGTTAGGAACCCAGAGCCCGAGTTACTCACCGATGAAGAGGCGGCAGATGTCGCGCTTGCTCCGGTCATGAAGGTCAGTCACTTTCGGTGCCCTTTATGAGATGAGATAACTCATTTGGTTTTTTTTTTTTTTTTTTTTTTTTTTTTCAAAGGTCGCTTTCGGAGGTAACATAGTGTCAAATGGAGATCGCCCTCGTGCTCTTGGCTGGAGACCAAAGCGTGTAAACGCGGATTTGATTGATAGCATCGACGCAGAAGTGGATTTTATCCTGAGCAACTTGTAACGATAGCACCTGAAAGATCACACTCCATAGTTATATGTAAACACTCACTCTGTCTTTTTATTCGCGGACCGCTCGAATAGTCTCAGGAATTTAGCAGACTGATGCATCAGAAAGCAGCGAATTTTCTGAGCCAAAAGCTGCTCTGAAAATAGTGTTACTAGTACGGACTCGGCCTCGTGATTTGGAGAGTCACGAAACTTGGCCCTTTTTGAATAAGGTGAACAGCAGAGGAACGACTGCTCCGAGAAGACGACACCCGTTCCGAGCTGTCCAATCCCGGTCCGGTTGATCGTCCTGGACCCACCCAGCGCCTGTTCTCGGTCATTCCGCTGAACGGCCTCGCCCCGGAACGCTCCCCCCGCTTCACTAATGCTTCCTGCCTCCCTCGCCATCCTCCGTCCTCGCGCTGTTACAGGGACCATTTCTGTTCCCGCGGCCTTAGCAAGGCTCTACTCAACACCTTCTGAGCCCTCGGGAATGTCTGAGGGTGAAAGTGACATTTACAACAAATTGAGCGAACGCTTTACACCAAGTGCTCTTCAGGTCGCGGATGTGTCAGGTGAGCAATCTGAATACATTTGCCTTTACAACGCATACCGAAGCATTTATATATTAGGGGGCTGCGGAACGTTCTATGCAATCAACATCACCAGCGACGCTTTCAAAGGACTGTCTGTGGTTAAGCAGCATCGACTTGTGAACGAAACTCTCAAGAAGGAGATTGAGGGCATTCATGGGCTGCAGGCATGTTGCCTTGATCAACCCACTTTACTACCTTTTTTGACTAACAGTTTCTGTTTTGGATTCAATCAGTTGAAAACACAAGCCTCATGACCTGGTTTACTGCATCGTCGTTACCATCATTCCTCAAAGCCTCACGCACGAGCATATGTTTAAACTGATCTTGCACTAATAGATTTTGTTCGCATCTGTTTCAGCTATAAGCAAAACATGTTCTCAGCTCAGACACCTGATTCTATGCTTTTAGATGACAAGCTGCCTTCTGCCTCCCAAACTATGGATCAACTTCAGGATAAGAATAGCTACGATCGATGGAAGCCGCGTGCTTTGAGCTTTTCCATCGTATTAATTTTTTCAACGCCTGGCATGTTGATTCTAAGATTTTCTACATGCAGGCAGGCACGCATTTTTGAGCCTTGAACCACATGTTCTTATTGACTCCTTAAGTCGCACACGGCCGGACTCACAGCTCTAGCTTACTAATCTGCTTATCCATCAAGATTTGTATTGTCAATCGGCTAGAACATACACTCGCCAAATCTCCTAATCAGAAATCTTTCTATCTACGTGTTGGGTTTTCGATTGGGAGCTTTGGTGCAGAAGATTGACACCCTTTTGCTCGGGTATGTTATGGACATCGTGTACCTACCACTTAAAAGCCGTACTGCTCTGATAGGGTAACTCTAAGGACATTCATTACCGATGCCGTGGGCTGTATCGGCGTCGCGGTGCTCGCACACTTGCTTACGTATCCAGAACTCAGTCGGCTCCTTAAATATTGCTGCACTTGTGCACGACAAGAAAAGGCAGAGCGCTTCGCGACCGAGTTTAGTATAAAGCCAATTTTAAGGACATTGGGCGATGAAACAATCATTGAAGACGCACTCTCAGATGGATGTAATTATATATACAGTTAGTGCTGTGACATTTCTAGTCACGTCCATGGTTGAGCCAAACTCATACAAGCAATTCTTAGGCGAATGACGATACCTAGCCGCTCGCTTTCAGGGCACGAATGCTTGACTTTAAACTGCAAACAAAGCTTAATAAGCAAATTTCAAATGTAAAGAAAATCAGAAATGGATGTGACTATCGATATCGTATATGTTATATTCAAATGAAAATTTATTAGTACCGGGCATACAGAGCTAATTGCACATGATAGGCGGATGCGGACGATGCCCCTAGTACCAATATTGCTATCCTAGCAAGAATTCAGCGACGCCACAAAGCGATTGGACAAAAACCCTATCTCATTCACACAATAAGTTGGCTTCGATTTCTTCAAGTTCCCGCTAATGCTGAAGCGTATGTTTAAGTCTGTGATAGGTGCTGAATACTTATGAAATACGAAATCGTCTCATTCTGACTTAAGGCTTTTGGCAGTTCTCTTTGCCGATACGGCTTTAGAAATGCATTCTTCTGACGTTGTCGCCTCTGATCTAGATATCTCCTCTATTGAGTCACTCCCGAGCAGTGTTCCTCATCAAGTTGTGGACCTTTTAGTGACTGCAGCTGATAATGAAGGTTTGTAATACAAGCTCCAGCTCTTTTCTTTCTTTCTTTCCAACGCTCAATTTCCTTCTTCATGCAGGCTATGTGTGGACATATATTATCATCCCCGGCTTTGTTTACGGCAACACAACCAGGCCCATTTCTGAATCTAGTTTACGCATCCCGAATTCCAACAATAGCATACAAGCTGATACATCGCGTACACAAGTCTCTTCAATTGCTATATGCCTACTTTCGCAAAGCACACGCTAACAGGAAACCTGCAACTATTGAGATATCTTAAAGTAGTTTCCTCCCTCTCATGAAACAGCAGAAAACGGTGAAAAAAATAGTCGTTAAAACTGACAACTACTAAAGCATAAAATAAGAAAATCCAAAACTTTTATGAATAAACAAATGAAGAGCAAACATTGGAAACTTCTTTATGGCGGAATTCGACAAATTATTGGAGGGTGGCTTCCTTCAACATAAGTATTAAGATATTAAGATTAAGGTTAAGATATGGTATTAGAAGTGCCGTCAGTACCAGTGTCACTGATCGCGCACACGCTTTTACGTAAAATCAACCAATAACACCGCTGCTGTTGTTGAATCTGACCAGTGACACCGCTCGACCCACGGGTATAGCTTACCAGTATGCTTATGCAGTAATACCTAGGCATCAAAAACGCATCTCAGTACACCCTGTGAGTTCCTGATGAGAAATCTCTCTGCTTGCGTCAGTGGCAGGTTTGCCATCGGGAGCTTCGCAGGGTGTGGTATAAATATGCTCAAAGGTTCAGGCTGCAGTGTATACCAGCATCTTAGGCCCCATAGCCACACTAGGTTCCCTTGGCTCGATTTTGCTAGGCAATATTCCTACATTGCAGCATCAATGACCCTCACCATCTTCCTGACTGGCGCTACTGGATATATTGGGGGCGTTGTGCTCGGGCGCCTGCTCATGCATCCAAAGCGTGATACGTTTTCGATCATTGCCCTAGTGCGAGATAAGAAGAAGGCAGAACGAATTGCTGCCGAATTTGGAGTGAAGCCGGTTTTGGGCTCGTTGGATGATACACAGATTGTAGAAGATGCAGCAGCAGATGCGGATATGGTTATCAATACGGTATGTGTTATGCTCAATTGGGTCATCACTGTCCGGAATCTACAGATCCGATGCTCATATGTGCTACTTTGAAGGCGAATGCGGATCATGTCCCTGGTACCAATGCTATTCTAGCAGGAATCCAGCGACGCTATAAGGCAACCGGACAAAAATCTATTCTCATTCACACTGTACGTCAGCTTGGACTTAAACTGTATCATTAACCCGATGTTAAAGTGTGCATTCAAGTCTGGAGCAGGTATCTAGGTGCTCTGTCATTTCTATCAGCACTTTTTTCTCAAAGCCTTGATAGCTGTCTTTGTCGACAAGGCGGTTGGGACACGCTCCTCGGACGATATTCCTTCTGACTTGGATATTCCATTCATCGAGTCGCTCCCGAGCAGTGCTCCACACCGAGCTGTTGACCTCTCAGTCACTGCAGCCGACACAGAAGGTTTGCGACCCAAGTTTCAGTCCCATTCTTCTTTCGATGCGATGCTCAACTCCACGTGCAACACAGGCTATGCACGCACGTATATCGTTCTTCCCGGCATTGTTTATGGCAATGCAACTGGACCCATATCCGAGTCTGGTCTCACGAACAGGTTTACTGTTCACGCACTGTATTTTGCCAAGCTCTTTGTCAAACTTGGACGTGTGTGCGTCTTTGGTGCAGGGAAGAATGTATGGCCAAGCGTAGAAATCAGCGACTGTAAGCGCATACCTTTGAACATTTTTTTCTGGTGAACAAGTACTCACTTCGTTACAAACAACGTATTACTTGGTAGTGGCTGACTTTTATGTCTTCCTTTTTGATGCCGTTCAAAACCGGCCCGACGAAATTCCTCACGGTCGTGAAGGCTACTATGTCTGTGAGAATGGTGAAGGCGACATGTACGAGCTATGTAAAGCCATGGGAGTCGCTCTCGCAAAGCGAGGAAAGGTCGAAAATCCGGAGCCCCAGCCTTACAATGATGAAGAGGCGTTAGCTGCGTTCGGTCCATACTGGAAGGTCAGTTAGTTCTATCACAATTTTCTGAAATAAGGCAGTTTATTCAGCCCTTTCGCAGGCTATTTTTGAAGGTAACGCCAGGTGCAAAGGAGATCGCCCCCGTGCGCTTGGCTGGAAGCCAAAATATACAAACGCAGATTTTGTTGAGAGTATCGACCCAGAGGTGGATGCTATCCTGAGTAGCTTGTAATCATATCACCTAAGATATCATAATTTACAGTCAGATAAATGCGTTCTTTATCGGTCAAGCGTCCAAACAGCTTTAGGTTAGTTCTTACTGCACGTTGTCTGCTACGGGCATGAGTATTATAAAGCAGTCTACCCGGGTCCCGCACGCTAAAAGGCCTCCTAGCTGGCCCAGTGATGGTACTTCGGGGCCTCAAGTGGGGGGTTCAGGCACCCGCTACCTCTTCCACCTACTACTAAGATCATGATCAGCCAATATGGCCTACACTACTCTGGCCACATGAGTGCACATTTTTTTATGTAACATCGGCCATCCTTTGAAGTCGAGCACCGCTCGCATCTATCCGGGCTACTGCACGAGGCAACTGGTCCAAGGTCACCTGCAGACTGAGGAAACAAGAAGTCGTCCTATGCGGTTCATCTCCACCGCACGCAGATGCCTCCCCACGTCCCCGTCCCCGTCCCCGTTTCATCGTAAAAGCAACGACCAGTACCCATGAACACCATAGTGGCGGCCTCTGTCAAGCGCTAATTCTGATCCGAAGCGAGGGAAATTCGTGGCGAGTCCTAAGAATAGGCGATAGTTCTTGTTAGCACTCTTGCCTCCCCATAGACGATAAATTATTGATATCATTTTATCACGATGACGGGCTGCCTTGGCTTGGCCGGATTCTGCAAAGACTTCTTCGAAAACTTCAAACGATCAACCCTTTCTATCAGCCGAGCCGCTTTACAGGCTACTTTCCCTCATATTTTCTCGTGTATTCATTTGGCTATAAACCTAAAAGGCAAGCTTCTAACTTCCGACAGCCAAAGGTCATGAAGTTAATGTATATTGTTTCATGACGAAAGATCAACTTCTCGAAGAAGGTAAGACCGCTCTGCTATCTTTTGGGGTCAAATGTACTACAGCCGTTTTTCTCAAGCCGTTCGGGATTCAGTGGAGTAGCTACCTATGATATCGCAGCCTTTGCTTTTCCGGACATCCCGAAGTCTAGACTCTGTGATTACTATTCTCTCAGGCTTGTAGGGTTCACGAGGTACATACTCGGCATTTTCGGCGTTATCACATTTCAGGTGAGATGGTTGCCCCTCAGCAAATGCATAAAAGGCAGGCAGGCTTCAGCTGTTTGCTCCAGCGCACTCATCTGCTCTACAAGCTTCTCTCATCGTCACCAAACCTCAAACATGAAGTTCGTACTCCTCGCCTCTGCCCTTACCTTTGCGGCACCATCATTCGCTCGTACCTTTACTGTCTACAAGTAAGTTTCATCCTTCAAATATTGACAACAGTTCTGACATGCTTCCAGTGGTACGTTATGACTTGACGGGGTGTTTGGCTTATATTTAATTATGTTCTTTATCAGCATGCCCTTTCACCATTTGGCCGGCTATGTTTACCGATCTGAACGTCGGTAGCGCTGTCCCGAACCATGCTAACGGCTGGGAGGCCAAACAATACACCAAAGTTTCCTTTTCAGTTCCTGACAACTGGAAGGCTGGACGCATTTGGGCGCGGCGGAACTGCAACTTTTCCAACCCCAACGGGGCTACTGCCTGTCTTGATGGTGGTTGCAATGGCGGCCTTGTTTGTGACTCGCATACTGGCACTGTAAGTCAACGAACGGCTACCTTTTCTAAATGACGATAATGTCGCTGACTCGTGCACCTAGGGTGTCCCCCCTGCAACTCTCGCAGAGTTCACCCTCCAGGGCAGCGGTAACCTAGACAACTACGACGTCTCGCTTGTCGATGGTTATAACCTTCCTATGCGCATCACGAACAACAAGGGCTGCACCGTTGCAGAGTGCGCGGTGGACCTCGGCCCCAACTGCCCTTCGGCTCTCAAGGGCCCCTTCGACTCGACTGGCTTCCCTGTTGGCTGCAAGTCCGCTTGTCTTATCGACAAAAACCCAGGAAACTCTCCGGCGTGCTGCTCCGGCTCTCACAATACCCCTCAAACCTGCCCGAGCTCCAGTGTTCCGTATTACAGCTACTTCAAGCAGAACTGCCCCAAGGCGTAAGTTCATCAGATAACTGTATCTTGAGAGTACATGCTCACCAAGCCTCGAAGCTATGCTTATGCTTATGATGATGCGACTTCACTCTTCCATTGCCAGTCTTCCCTCAAAGCTGACTACACGATTACTTTCTGCCCTTAAAGTCCGTTTCTGGTAGCACGCCAATCCAGGCTTGATGTGTTTTTAAATGTTTGCGAATAATGAATAGCACTGTTTATTCTTGCCAGCACGATTAATCATTTTTATCCAATAAGAAAGCCATGCTTTTTTATGATCTTAATAATGCGTTGGTATTGTTGATGCAAACTTTACTAAGGGTGTTTAGGGCTGGTCTAAGCGACATTTTATCGTACCGCTCTTCAACAAGCTATTCTCGTGACCATAGTAAAAAGTCGCTTATTTCTTAAAAAAATAGATAATTATAAGGTTAACATGAGCGCTATAAGCTCAATAACTAATTTTGACCTGGTTCTAAATACATACGAGATAAGTACTTATCTCGATAAGTAATTGCATAAGCGCCGCAGCAATAGGCGCTTTTGTCAGTTCAGATCACGTCAATACCAGCCCACGTGCAATGATTAGGCTAGTTAAAGCGCTCTTTTGAGAAGCTACTTATCCATAAGCTACGCTACGTAAAGTGCTTAGTACAGACGGAGGGGTTGTCAGCAATTAGTAAGCATGCAAGCTAATGCATCACATAAGTTTTAATATTTACGTAATTCAATTTGATTACATGCTCGGTTCGGAGACCTTTTCCTCGAATTGCACAGTGTGTCCGGCGTTCACTCGGCTACTTCAAATCCATAATTGAGTAACACCGCCCGACCCGCAGTTCTAGTTTACCAATCTGCTGAGTGTTGCATTGACCATGTTGCTCAGATATGAAGAAAAAAGCCACCTTAAGAGTATAAATATGTTCAAAAGCAGAGACCATACTCCAGCATCTTACACTCCATACTAAGACACGCCAGGTCTCCTTCAACAGTTAATTCTGGGCACCGTTTCTTCGACACATCAATGCCTCTCAACATCTTCATCACTGGTGCTACTGGATACATCGGCGGCGTTGTCCTCGGGCGTCTGCTTGTGCACCCAGAGCGCGAAACGTTCTCAATCACTGCCCTCGTGCGTGATAAGAAGAAGGCAGAACGACTTGCGACGGATTTTGGTGTTAAACCAGTTTTGGGTTCGTTGGACGACAAACAGGTCATAGAAGATGCGGCAGCCGACGCAGATGTGGTTATCAACACGGTACGCGCTGCGCTCAAACGGCTCATTAATACTGAATGTACAGAGCTGACACCATGTATGGTAGGCAGATGCGGATCATGTCCCTGGAGCCAAGGCCATCCTAGCAGGAATTCAGAGGCGGCACAAAACGAGTGGGAAAAAACCTATTCTCATTCATACGGTAAGCCTGCCAGAATTTCTTCAACGGTTGCTAATACTAAGTTGTATGTTTCAGTCTGGAACAGGTACTGGATGTTTTATGGCATCTGTCGACACCTCCTTTCTAATTCGAGGCTTTTGACAGCTGTCTTTTCCGATACGGCTCTCGGAATGCATTCTTCAGATGTCATTTCTTCTGATTTAGACATTCCATCTATCGAGTCTCTCCCAAGCAGTGCTCCCCATCGAATTGTCGATGTCCTAGTCACCTCAGCCGATATAGAAGGTTTGTGGCGCAAGCCTCTTTCTTTTAGTCCGACACTCAACTTCCATCTGTATACAGGCTATGCACGCACGCATATTGTTATTCCTGGAATTGTTTACGGCAACGCAACTGGATCTGTATCTGAGTCCGGTCTCAGTAACAGGCACAGCATCGTCGTACCATTTTTCATCAAGCTCTTCGTCAAACTCGGCCGTGTGGGCGTAGTTGGTGCAGGGAAGAACGTCTGGCCAAGTGTCGAAGTCGGTGACTGTAAGTCTCGCGCAATTCGGCGGCTTTTTACGAAGAACAAAATAGCTGCATAATAATTATCTAACTTTTTGATAGTGGCCGACTTTTACCTACTACTCTTCGACGCCATCCGGAAGCGGCCTGAACACGTTCCCCATGGCCGCGAGGGTTACTATATTGGCGAGAACGGTGAAGGCGAAATGTATGAACTATGCAAAACTATCGGGGTTGCTCTCGCGAAGCGAGGAAAGGTTGAAAACCCAGAGCCTCAATCGTTCAGTGATGAAGAGGCGGATGTTGAGTTTGGACCGGTCTACAAGGTCAGTCGCTGTAGTTCATCTTTGTGAGATAAGATAACTCATTTGGCCATTTTGCAGGCTATCTTCGGAAGCAACGCTAGGTCAAAGGGGGATCGTCCTCGTGCGCTCGGCTGGAAGCCAAAGTATACGAACGCAGATTTTATTGAGAGCATCGACCCAGAGGTGGACGCCGTCCTGAGCAAATTGTAATGATGTCACCCCTAGAATATTGCGATTTATAATTTATGCACGTATTCAATTTATTTGGAAGTTGCCCGAACAGCCTCAGGGATATCTCGGTCCTGGCAGGCTGATGCAACAGAAAGCAGTCAGACGTTTGAACTAAATGCTACCCTGAAGAGGGAGCGCTATTGAAATGATTTGCTTCCGGTGAACGCGTATAACGTTTTCAACCCCCAGCATCGCCACCCGCCGAAAATAAACGCGACTGTATGAACCCGGGACCTAACCCACTTTCTCGAAACACCATGCAAAAAACGCGCATCATTTTTTTTCATTGTCGACCTGAGCAGAGCCGTCGCCCCCCATCAGTCGATCAATCGCCACGAAACACAGCACCAACGTCACCCTGAAACTGACGCTCAAAGCTGTGCTGATCCCGTCGATAATACGCTCTCTCGCTCCTGTCGATCACTTTGCAGCGCTTTACTCAAAGTTTTACAGTACCCCCGTCATAGGTCTCGGCTGATTCGTGGCGTAATCTATCCAACCAGCCGTCTCCCTCCGTCTGTTGCGCTCGCCTAGCGAGGAGCAGTGGATACTGGAGGGACTGGCTTAAGGGTCCATCCAAGTCGGGCCGACCGGCTTACGGCAAGGTAAATAGCCGGTTGCTTTTGGGTTGGTGCGCTTGATGCTGCTCTGGGCATGCATCCGTTCCGCGGACCGACTGCCCACACGCGGGTAGGCGGACTCGCAGCTGGTCCCGCGCTCAAAAACAAGGTTTTGAGAACACTTCGGAAAGTCACGAGGGGAGGGGTGTGAGATTGCCTTTTTAGGGCAGATCATTGTTCATGGGATAGTTGTGCACGTGGGGCCTATTATATGTTGCGGTGACGAGTATGTCCAGCAGTACTCATGGGAATTGCCATTGGCCAGCATGCACAGTCATTTCTCCCAGCAGAGCCTTCCATTTGATAACGGATATACCAAACAACACAGAAAGAAAAACAGGATACTTTTGCGTAAAATGAACGTCAGCGTCATGCGAGATCTCTCTCTTTGCGTCGAAGGCGGAGTAACGATATCGCTTGTCGAGCGTAGACCGGCTGATCTGGATGGTCGTCTACCTGGTGACCAAGAATGAGCTCACCTGATAGCCCCCGGCCGACGTTGAGTGGGTAGTGCAAGAACAGGAAACGCATACCTCGGACCACACAAACTTCTTCTTGAGCAGGTTGAAGAACCGCTTGTCGGCCTGTTTATGGTCGGAAGAGCGGGCAGATGATCAGCCGGCGTTGCACTCAACGCTTGGTATCAATTGGATGGTGTGAACGGTTTGTCACCTTGCGGCGCTTTTTATAGCAGAAGAGAACCTCCTGATCGCTACCAGGCGGCACGAGGTCCGTCAGCGTTTGTACGAGAAGAGGGAAGGCGGGCTCGAAGTAGACGCAGTCGGCCGCGAGAATGATGTCTGGGGTACCGATATGTGGAGGAAGAGGCTCTCCCCTGAGTGTCGAGAGCGCAGACACGTCAACCTCGGGTTCGCAGATATACGTATTTGAATGACAGCATACCAATTCAGCTCGGCTACGTCGACCTTGTCACTGAGATTATTAAGGGCAACGTTGGCATCCATTGTTTTCAGCAACGGCCTGCAAGGGTCGCAGTGACGTTAGTTGACCGCGGATAAATATACCAGACACGAGGGCACAAACGCTTGGTCTGTTATGCAGACACGTCCCGCGCCGAGCTTTGCCGCGACTAGGCCGACGAGGCCCGTTCCGCTTCCCAGCTCGAGCACGTACTTTCCACGCAGAAAGTCGGAACTCCTTTGTGCGATGTACGCACTCAAGACCTGATCAAAAACGAGGGGTGTGTGTGCGGTTGGGACCCGATGGCGATCTCTGAAGGAGATATGCTTTCGCAAAGCGCGCGCACTTCACCTGCAGGCCAAGCGAGACCTCCGCAGCCGGGAGCGGCGTCCACGGCGAGCGTGAGATCGATGTGTCCGAACTGAAGTGCGAGCGTGCCGTGCGCGGAGACCGGCTGAGGCGGCATGAGGTCGTACGTTCCGTTCATGTTGTCATTAGTATTGAGGCCGTCGGTGTGGCCGCTGCTGCCGCCGTGGGGCTCGGACGGGTGTGAATGGTCATTACGAAAATGTCGGAGAGGATCGAGCTCGTCAAGACGCTCCTCTTCTGCTAGGGCGAGACGGGTTTCGGCGTCCATGTGGTATGTTTCGGCAAGAGAGATTTTAGCGGGACAAGCAAGGGGGAGGGCCGTGAGCGCTTGAGCGGGAGAAGGTGTCGGCGGGCTTAGCCCCAGCAAATTTGTGTGGTGGCTATTACCATTTTTGGAGGGACAGTGCTGGGATCAGTAGGGCCATCACCGAGATCTTCGAACTGCGCCCGATCTACATCTCTCACTGGGTTTCCTCGGCTCAAAGCCCACATGCGCTTCTGATGCTTCCTTTTTTACCGCAGAACCGGCGCCGTGGCTGCCCTATTCAGTGTTTCAGGCCGACGTACACACGCACGTCCTCGAGTTGCAGCACAACAGCCAGAAACCTTCGCAATAACAGCCAGGGAAGAATAAGACGACAGCAGCACATGCAGCAGCGCAGTAGTAGCAATGGACATATTATTTTCATATGGTGGAGTTGAGGTCTATCATCATCTATCTCTCCTACTGCCCAGCTTCCTTGAAGAGTGATCGCCATCAGACGCCCCCAAGTGTCCAGAAGTGCTGTGCCCTCGCGCAACCGCAACTCGTCCGGGATTCGAGCCAACGCTTCAAATACGGCTTCCGGTGCCTCATCCCACACATTCCGACCCACCCCCTCGCTCCCCCCGGCCATCTGCCGCCTCCTCGTTTCACTGCGTGTCACTTAAAACTACACCTGGTAGCTCTCCTACCCCTCGGCTAGTTTCCTCTGCTGCTGCCGCCACTACCACCATGTCCACCACGATGTACAACCCGCCTGCGTCAAACTCGCCCTTCTCGCACTTGCGCCCGCTGCCCAGAACGGGCCCCCGGAACCCGCAACACCGGGACTCGATGGTCACGATCGCCTCCACCTCCTCCACCTCCTCAGACGAGTCCTACGACTACGATTCGTCGTCAAGTACGGCGCCTCGCACTCCCAGGAGGTTGCCCAAGCACCCATCATTACCGCCACACTTGGACCCTCAGACGACCGCACCTCTTCGCATCAGCAGGCGGGTATCCGTCCGGCCGTTGCCTCAAGTCCCTCCGCCTGCGTACTCAGCCTCCCTCTCGGACACCCTCGAAACTCCCCGCTCGAGCTTGCTCGCACCCCCAACCATGCCCTCCACGCCCGGTAGGCCGCGCCGGCTGCCGCTTCCGCCGATCCGCTCGCCGGGGGGCGACGGCGACGACCGCCTCGCGCCCAACGCCTATCCGTCCTCACCTACGGACGCAGGGGTCCTCGACTGGGATCTCCTGGGCGAGATCCTCTCGGAAGCGGACTGAGTCCTCTGAGAGAATTCAGACTCCCCCTTCTCCGCGGCCCTATCATTCACAACCCAGCATCTCACGCCCATCCCCTTTGACGTCCTCCCTCCGAGCGCCCTGAATCTTTTTTGGCTCCCCCACACGTGCTCCTTCCGCTCTCCCTCACAAAAGCCGCAACGCCTTGTGGCTCCGCCTACCTCGGGCAGCTGGACGGCTTTCACCAGAAAGAATATGGCACCACCCTCATCCACACATGCGCCTATACCTTTTTTTTTTTCTCCATCTCCAGCTGCGGGTCGGATGCCCCGCTCTCCAGATTTACTCCAACCATGCTCTTTCGGACCCACGCGGCTTCCCCCCCCGCTCGGAAGTAGACCACATCGCTTTTATCGCCACCTCACTCTATCCGAGCGATTCGCAAACCTCCTCCCCCCTTCCGTCCCAAATCATGTTTTTTTGTTTGTTTGCTATGACGTTTGCTTTAACTATTATTATTCCTATCCTCATTCTCGTCTCCCTGTACTACTGTAGCATATCACAACGCGCATGCCTTGGAATCCCGATCACGAACTGGGTCACGACTCTTCCATGCCCCATCCACACGACTCTGTACGATATGGATTATTTAAAATGATTTTCCCATAATGTTTGGCTTCTCCCTTCGTGTGTTCAGGCGACTCATCGTCATAACAATGTGTGATACGCAGATACCAGCCTATCTCTTTCTTCCTGTACGTTCTCGAACCGACGAACCATGGGTAGGCTACTTTCACAATCGGCTGACGAACGTTCCCACTATCTAAACCCCACTCCTTCTCTTCCTGCCGGTGATCTCTCTTCAATATATGAGCCCCTTCCTTCTCCGGTTACGCCCTACTCTCACTCCGATAACCCTATTCCACACCCCATCCATCCCGCATTCCGACCAGCTGGTGCCCGTCCACGGACGTCGCTGCCAGCAGAGAGGAGTGATATTGGTGGCGCAATCATTAGGTTTCGGACATCCTGCGCAGCCTGCTGGCCTTGCGAGATCATCGCGATGGCTCATACCCTTTTTTCTTCTTCTTCCTTTCTCTTATCCTCTTTTTTTTTTCCTCGACGGGGGAGCGCGGCCATAACGAACTATTTGAGGGACCAGGTTGTGATCCTTTGAATGACGGTGGTCTGTTCGGGGGGTGTGGAAGATAGGCCCCTCTCTCGGGTGAAATAAGTTCCGCCGCGAAGCTTGGGGGGTACTTGCGAGTCGGAGGCCTCGATCGAAGGGCCACTCCACTATTTGTGACCCACGAGTACATCCGTTACCAGCCATGACGCATGGCTTCGCTCAGTAACGTTCTAGTCGGAATTTGCACGAAGTCAGTCGTACTATTGGGAACTTCTCCAGCTCCTCGTAAGCGCAAATGGCGACCATCTTCAAATTATCCCAACGAGCCCCCAACAAGTAACTGAATCCTCCTTCGCCCGTCCTCGTACTCTGCAAACAACACGAGATCAAACCTCTGTCAATCTTTTGATGTTCAGCGCTGCGGAAGTAGATTGACAATGGGCAGGAAAGAAGCTGGAGGGGCCGCACGTGTGTGTGAGAGAAGGGGTCACGCTCCCACAGAGGATCGCTGTCCGCCCTGTCGAGAAGTCGATGTTGAGATTCGGGTGGAGAGTCGGCAACCATGCCATCCACTATTGAATCGTTATGTAACCTTTGAGCATCAAACTGAAGAGAACACTTGCCGCGGCCGATGGCGAGCCCGGTGAGCAGATGGCATCATCACCATCCACCCAGTCACTATGCCCTTATCAAAAATAGCCAATGTGGCTGCAGGCGTGGGTCAGCCCTCAGAAGTCGAATTCGAAGTATGGGGCTGAGAGATAACGAGAACGGTTGAGGTCAGGTGGTGCCTGACCCTTGTCGTCTATGCTCACTTACTAGTACCGAGTCGAACGATGAACCAGCTAGGGTCTTTGGAGGAAGGAAAGGAACATGCACTTTTGGGAGATGGCTAATTATACTCATAGGAACAACAACAGGTAACCGGATATTGCAAAGGGGGATATGATTAATATTACATATTGCTACTATGGATGGAGCGAGGCCAACTACAAGCTGTGGTTACAAAGGTAGCTTGCCTATAGGGTTTAAAGCCGAAAAAGTGTCAAGATGTTTCCTTGATATTGACGATGGACAGCCTTCGGGACCGGATCCGTCGTTCATCAGCTTTCCGTACCTCCTCCCGCGAGAACGTGAGCCTCTTGCTGATCGCCTTCTTCACGACTTGGTTGGGGATCATTTCCTCCTTCGCGTCCCGGATCGCCCGCGTCACCAACGACGACGGGGGAACGTCCGCCCTGGTCAGCAGGCTCGCGGCAATCGCGCGGCGCAGCACCCTCTGCAGTGGGATGGGGTCCCACACCGTGGACGGAGACGCCTCCTGCATGTCGACGAGCATCATCACCGACGGCGCGGTCCCGCGTGCTGTTTTCTGAAAGACCGTCTCCGGGAGCCAACCCTTGGCCTTCTCGGTTGTCAGCGGACGCACGTTCTCGGCGTTCAGAGACGGTTCGCTACCGAGGACAAGGAGCTCGTGCATGTAGAGCAGGTGATTCCGCAGTCCGGACTCATCCAAATTGGCTCGGACAGGCTCGAGCATGTTGTAAAACCAAATCCGGTTCGCATCATTCTCGCCTTTCGAAATCGCATCCATGCGTCGTGCAAGCGTGACGATGACTTCCTTGTATGTTCGGAGAGTTGGTATTAATTCAGCCATCTTGAATGTGCCAATGACGACGTACGCGGCGGCGTAATCAGATTGAGCCATGAATAGATGCAGTGCAGAGTTCAATGCGCTGACATTCAGCATAGGGGATGCGTTCTTGACCACAAATCCGGTCGAGCGGAAGTGATGATCAAGAAGATCGCAGAAAAGCCGGCGAGCTGAAGGGAGCGTCCCCAGGTGGGAGGCTTTTTCCCGTCGAGTGCGATTTTTTCTAGGGGGTGGTGTGAGGGATTTGCGGAGGGCGAAGAAGAGGGCGGAAAAGGTCGTGGCATCTGGTTGTACTTTTGACACTTTCAAGGCGTCGTAGAGGAGGAATGCCTTGTCGTAACGTCCCCGTTTAATTTGATCACCAATGAGCGCGCCGTACGTCCCAGAGTTCGGCACCACACCTGCTTGTTGCATCGCTTGCATGATGATCTCCACGCCTTTTTCCCTGTCAGCTGGGATACTTCGCAGAAGGATGTTGTATACGGAGGCATCTCGAGGAAGGGAGTCTTGTGTCTCACAGGCACCCCATTTCAGTACACTCTCGGTACCGGAATTCCAGTCGCCATGGAGAGCGTGCACGTCAGCGAGGACACGCTCGGAAAGTGTCCGCAACTGCCCTCCGTCCTTTAGTGTGTCACGACTAGCATAGGTTTCCAGAATTTTTAATGCGTCTGACGTGCTCCATCCCCGCTCTGCGATCAGGTAATGCAGCAACTGGCGCAAGCCCGTTTCCGGAAATTTTTGATATCTAACTATTTTTTTCAGTCGAGAGACAATTTCGGGATTGCTTAATTTCTGGTTTGCTGCTATCGCAAGAGCATTCATACGCCATCGGAGAACATGGCCTGGCTCGAACTTTTCCGACATGTCGCGGAAGATGTCTTGTGCATGGGAGAAGTAACGCTGGCGGAGAAATTGAAGAATGGCAGCATTGTAAATTTGCCGTTGATGAAATTTGGCGTGGACCAACGCGCGGTCGAAAGCCAACTTCGCATCGTCTGGTTGGCCAGCAGTCAAATAGCGGCCAACGGGACGAAGCAGCCTATTGAGTTTGCTGACTTCTCGGCGAGAAAGTTGCGCGTCCTTTTCTGCTTCATGGTAGCCACTGAGACCAATGGGCTCTGTTGAGTGAAAACTGGGAGAAATAGTCCGTGATTTGAGTGTTGTAGGAACGGCAGAGGCGTGCTGACGAGCAAAAGAATGAGAAGTAGTAGTAAACAGTCGACTCCATCGTGGCGAGGAGCAAGACAGTACTAGTTTTGTCGACGTGAAGCAGATTGGCCTGGTTAACGACATGTGATAGCAATAGAGGTGATGGGAGCCATATGACAAGGCAGGAGGCTAAGCTCGACGGTGAAGGGAGCTGGAGGGAGACTGAGGCCGAGTCACGGCAGGCATGGGCTTCTGCGGGTAGCGCCCAAACCCCAAGTCGGAGATGAGCTGCTATTGGATCTGCTCCGACTCGGTGTTGACGACCTGTTGACGACTCAACGTCAACTTTCCTCTTTATTACACCAGCTGGCCATTCATCATAAGTATTCACAGAAGAGCACATTCGTTCCTAATAAACACAATGTTGCTAGCTTTACTCCTCTTATAAACCTCGACGGTCACCTCTGTCGATCGCGTTCAGCGGCTACCCGTTGGTATCGCTCTGCACTTTCGTAAAGCGCAGTCCAATCCTGGCATATATGATCTGATGCAAAAACCACGGGACTAATTTTTTGGTAGAAGAATCAATTTCGTCAGGAGCATGGTGTTCTTACTTGGGACGGAATGGAGACCGGATGGATTCAAGGCGAACGTCTGACTGACACAGTAAGGATTGGCGGAGGTAGTTAAGGCAGTGCTGGCTCAAGTCTGTGGGTCCTTTTCCTGCGATATGATCTTGTCTGATTATGTCAAGGCATTTGAGCTGATGGAAGAGAGAGACAGTGAAGCTCTTTCCATCGACGTGGATAAGGTGGCCCCCGGATGGCATGAGCTTTGCCCAATCATCTGCGTTATGGAGACCATATCGGCTGGTATCTCCGATTTGCATGGCTACGGGTGGTCGACTAGGAACAGGCAGTTTAGTGGTACCTACGATGGATTAACTCATAACGAAATTACCAGATATTGACTATTTCGCACTAACCTGAGTTCATTGACGTGCGTCGCTTTGTCGCTATATCCCAAACAACTATCGCAACTAACACCATTGAAATGATAGTAATAATATGAAGCTGATGATATCTGCATGCGTTGCTCATGTTGCGAGAGTGAATTCGATGCGAGTGTTAGGCGCAAAAGATAATGTGAGTGGCTGGGCCATGTGTCTCGATCCACTTCAGATCAAATCCAAGGTTTAGTAAGTGATTTCGAGAACCCCATGACTTGATTGACTATTTGATGTTCAGCGTGGTACAGAATCCAAAACAAGGTCAATTCTATCGACTACCAGCCGAGATGCGTGCTTTAATTACATTCATTTGCTGAGTGTTTCTAAACAGGGCTCTTTGTCTTGATTGAAATACAACACTTCGTCTGAGGAAACCCAATCCATCGTTTATAAATCCGTATATGCGTTTTTCTTCTTCTTTACTACACGCATTATGCCTGTCAACGATTTGCTGGTGTACCTATGAGTGAAGTGGCCTAATCAACTCAGAAGGTTCAACATGTCTCATGGTCACTGATGCATACATCAAGGGCAATCAAAACCGATGTGATGATTGATGTCCTCTGGTGTTGCCGATTTAACGGCACGACGACCTGAAAGCGATCTTTTAGGAGGAGTCAAAGCTTCGTTGCAAATCTACTCACATGACTGACCCGGGACGGGCATAGCAGAAACAAACACAACAAAAGAGACGAGAGTAAAGATTCTGGTGAGCTGCATGCTACTATTTCCGCTCTTCGAGGTTTCCAATGGATGGTGAGATGTTCGTTGATTGCACGACTGCACCTTGCTTATAGACGGATAGCTCCATTTTCTCTTTGGAAAAATCCCCTCTGCCGGTGGCTATCTTGGATAGCATCTCTTCCTTCTTGGCTCTCCGCACCACGCGGAGAAGCGACCGAAGTACACAACGGAATAACTAACTCAACCTGATATTTGAGTGTAGAAGCCGTTCATGATTCTGGTTGTATGCACTTACGGCACCAACATGACCACAAGCAACTCAGCGAATTGCTGTCCGAGCCATGTCAAGTGACACTATAATAGTTCAGCATATGCTTACAAAACTTGACGACTTCGTGGAAGCCTCTAAGGGGGATGGTCGGGGCCCGAAGGCGGTAGTTTATGCTATGATATTCCAAACAGGAGCAGAAATCACTTCAAAATATGATAAGGATCTCGGATTTACCCGAAGTACATACGTCTTCATCTATTCGCCCAGTTCCGCCACCAGCCCTAGGTCAGACCGATCATTCTTGGCTCCCAGTCACAGCGTGCAGTATCACCACGAGTCGATGAAGAAGCGAAAAATTTGAGAGTTGCTTATGTACTTGGATCTAAACTAATCTCAGACGTTCAATTACCAGGTGACTATAATGGCGACTGTTGCAAACACATGTGACTTTTAGTACTGGTCGGAGCGCCCTTGTGCTCGACAATATCAATGTGATCGCGCAACTAACTCCACCATTGCCTTCCTGGCTTCAATATCCGATTATTGCTTATCATGCTTGCTTTGGCCACACTTCACAGGCTGGCATTGCTCAGCATAATCACGATTAACGTTATAATCACTGCAATCTTATTGAAGGATAGATTAATGGCCTCAAGTTTCTATCCCTCACCAAACTACAGTTTGTGTTTACCGCTGCTTGCTATGCATATACAGACTCCAACCATAACAAAATGGCTATATAGGTTACATTGGTGACGACTTTCCATCAAAACTAGACATCCAGATGAACCCTGTCGAAATGACTTTTGAAGAGACAAGTAGCTACCCCATCGAAGGCGAACTTGCGGACTATCGCTGGGCATCTTTACGACCACAGACTCATCTCGGTTACCTTCGACTCGGTCCTGACAACCGTGTCTTCTCACTTGCTATGTTTCATGCAATCCATTGTCTCAACGTCTTTCGCCAAGGATTGATTGATGTTGACTACGGTGAGCATCACATTCAGCATTGCTTGAACTACCTAAGGCAAGAAATCCGTCCTTATGAAGCCCTTCAAAATGATTGACAATAGTAAAGGCAATTGTTCATGTGCTCAGCAGATAGCACTCTTGAGCCCTACGATTTTATGACGCGCAATTTCACACAAAACCCGGTCGGTGTTACTCGACAGTGCAATGACTGGTCAGCTGTTCATGAAAATCTCGCTGCCAACTGGAATCAATGGAAGGCAGATCTTGCTCGTAACAACTCGGTTAGTTACATTTGTTACTAATTTTGTGGTCCCTACTAAGTGTTACGTTAGTATTCGGTAGTTGAGGTGTCTCTGAATTGATAGGGCCTTCACTCACGTAGCGCTATCAACAAATTGTAAGGTCCCTTATCTGATACATATATTGAAAATGTTCCAAGAAAAAAAGGACTACAGCAAAGAGGTAGGTTCTCGAGGCAATGTAGGGCTTTGGAGTAAATACATTGCTGTTGCAAGCAGATGGTCTATTAGAGGGTGTGAACAGCGGAGGGTAGCTTGAACAAATGCGTACCAAGCGTCGGAGAAAACTTATCCTGCCAAAGCGAAACCAGGCAGTCTTGTCCCTCAAGGCATTCAAATTCAAACAGCTGGAGAGTATCGGTTTGACAGTCGAATAAGGGCGATGCGGCCTTGTAAGCGCGTTTGACTTCCAGAGTCCCCAGGAGATGCTGGCGTTTCGGGCGGGTCTTCATAGACAACGTCTTGGCGTTCATTGGCTGGGAAGGATCAAGCTGCCAGACTGCAATTAACACGGCGTCTGAACTGAGTGAAACGGTCTTGTTCCTCGGCGCATCGCGTAGATCATCGAGAGATGGAATATCGATGACGACCTGACATCTCTCCATACCAAAGTCCCTAACACGAAACTGAGAGACACTATTGGTTTGTTTGTCCACATAAAAGTGCCTATCATCGGGAGAAACTACACCCTGTCGAGATTGTGGATGGGTAAGTAAAAAGGAAAAATCGGTTTGACAGCGTACTTACCTCCCAGGAGTACCATCGATGAGTGTCGTCAGGAAAGATTTTGCGAGGCTCGGATTTGCTTATTTGAGTAAGAAAAGGCGGAAAGTTGACCAATGGCTCTGGGAGTCTCTCTCCTGCAGCTACAGAGTCGTTTATGCTGAGACCGATATATTGATTAGGTCGCCGAAGTGATGAGGCGATGATAGGCTCCCCAGACGATGAGGGGCTTACTAGCACTAAACCCAAGTTGAAGATGGTACAAAATATTGCTACAAGAAGTGAAGTCTCTGATAAAAGACTACGGGCTTTGTGACGAGTATTTTGATCTATGTTTATAGTTCTTGCCCATTAGTAATCTAACCTCACTTTTGCTATCGTTTAATTGCTGGACTGACTCTTTTCGCTTTGAGCACAATGATCAGAGCTCGATAGCAACGGTAGGTGTTGTTCACTTGTTGTGCGCCATTCTTGGGACATGGTATACGTGAAAGCGGATGAGAGGACAAGCGTTAGCTTGAAGTGGATCAGGGCTTCACTAGACCAGACACTGTTGAATGGGAAGGGAGGCTTCGCGGAACCTACATCCCAAGTTTGACACCATCTATTAGAAGTTTGCGGCTGGGCAAGGGCATTAATTAAAAGTTATCAAGCGCTCTTCAAAGTAGTTCCATGCAAGAACCCTCTCGTTGAAATCATGGAACAAAAAACGACCTCTAATTAATCATAGAATACGTAAGTGGAGATGAACCATCTTGATAAACAAAATTTGATATACATGTGGGTATCGTTTCCAATAGGCGACTTCTTTGTGATTTATCTCAGGAAGTGACGGGGGGAGGGTCAAGTATAATGTAGAATACTAGAAACGGCCGTTAGAAGATAATCATGTGGATTTCTTTTTCGCACGCTAAAATACAACTGAAGTGCTTTACCCCTTGCGTATTTAGGGCAAGCCGTTAATAGGACCGAACGGAAAAAGAGGAGTTGGTGTTAAGATTGACGAATACCGAAGCATGCGGGCCTGAATTAATGCACGAATAGGATGAGGGTACAGCCAAGGTAATGCTCAAAGCAGGCCATCCAGGCCTACATAATGGGATGCGTAGTAAAGATATCAAGAGCTGCTTTGCGAATCTTTATGGGGCATCCCTGGACAAACCTCGCACGACACAAGGGCATCAAAATTCTAAGCCAGCATTTGTGAATACCCCAGTTGCAGTGATCGGAGTACACCTTACTAAATGAAGGGGTTGTCGGTTTGGCCAGGATGTGGTTTCAATCGTCAACATAAGCTGCGAAAAAGTTATCTAATGGGTTAGTTGAGCTACTAGTTCAAAATATGTGTCATTTATATGCATGCTGAGCAGGTTCATAATGATGTGAGACCATAGCGCATCAACCGTGTCCAGGGGTCTAGTACCTCAAGCTGTGAGAGATTACTTCAGACTCTCCCATGCGTGAGCCTGGCCAGGCGAGCGGAGATGGTTTGATTGCGAACGAAGAAAGAACTGTGATGGACTGAATAAATATGTGATGTCCTAGTATGTAGAGATGGGAGGAAGCAGAGTGCAGTGGGGAGGAGTAAGTCCATGTGTAGCACATGGCTACAGCGGCCAGCCTACGACTGACTTGGTGCCGCCCCCACCAAGTTCTCCGCAACCTCAAAGTTTCCTGTGCTTCTGTCAATGTCGACTTCACGCTTCCCGCTGTTTCACGACAATTCTGCCATCTGATCGGCTGCTTGCTTCGAGGCTTTTAACACCACATGGACTCATTCTTGCGCCTCTCTGATGTTGAGGAGCGATTACAATTAGATGCCGCACACGCATACATAACCAGTCCTTGCGTCAAACAACTGGGCTGAGAGACCCTAATTGCTTACCCGCCATGCCATCTATCAAGATTCGAGAGATTTCCATTTCCTCTAGTGAGTACGTTGCTCTATACCCGGCGTCCAGCCGTTGATCTTCTATGGGCAGAGGAGGACATTGACGAGGCATCACGAGTTCTTGACAAGGCGTTTCGTGAAAGTGCTCTCGTCGCGACAGCAGTCAGTGGCAATTGGTCCCTCAACTATCGGTTCCAGCACGCAGTTGTATGCGCAGCAGCGATTGGAGGATTAGTCCACGTCGCCAGCTATGATGACGTCGAGATCGCGGGGGTGGCCTGCTGGTTCCCGCCAGGGACGGCCTTGCTTTCTTCGTACGCAAACACTCAGCTTTCATTTGTCTCAAGTATTTTCTAAGACCGGGTATTCCCTGTGTAGAGAAGAGCAGCAGAATGCTGGATTCAATGCTTTCATGGGATCTCTCCCAGAGGAGGGTAGACAGTGGTGGACCGAAATAGTAAAGCCCTCATAACGTCAGTCAGATGCAGCCACTTACTCTTGGGCAGTTCCTTCCTACCTACACCGAGCAGACTACTAGCGTTCTCGGAGAAGGTGTCAAGCTTGATAACTGGCATCTACAGATGTTTGGCGTCGCCCCTGAACTCCAAAATAAAGGGGTTGGCACTGCTCTCCTCCAACATATCGAGGCTAGAGTACGTGCTCAAGCCAAGTCATAGTACTGACCGACGCAATTGCTGACAATGATGGCAGGCTTTTGCCGAAGGAAAGAAGGTTTGCCTTGAGACGGATAGCGAACTTAACGTACGTTATCGAGCTGATCCCTAGAGCTTTTTGACTGAGCTAACGTTTGCATAGGCGTCCAAATATAAGCATTGGGGCTATTCTGAACTGGATCAACGACCATACCCCGGATGTGGCGATATCCCCGGATTCCCCTTGTATGTATTCATGAAGGAGCCCCAGCGCTAGTTAAACATGAGTAGCCACCGGCTTCTCATTCAATTTGATACAAATATCATTCTTTCTCTCGTAAATGCTGAGTATGGTCGTGTGACTATGATAAGAGCATTCTAACCAATAGCAATTGAGATCAGAAGGGCCAGTTGCTCACTCGAATAGTTGAATTTGATCCCTGTTTGCCCTTTGTTGCCTATTCTGCCCCTTAAGCATCTGAGATTTGACCTGATCGCGACTCGCATCCTAGGTGCGAACTTGGCCCGTTCTGGCGGTTGCAATTGACCTAACCGATGCCGAAGTTCCTTAATAGATTTCAAGTTACTCGAAGCAGTGTTGTTGCTGTATGCCTCAAAGGGCTGTCTTAGTGGATGAAAGGTGGTCTACCTGGTAGGAACTTGCGAAAAGGGCTTAGAATCGGCTTCACATTTCTTACTATGGGTTTTGCGACCACCAGTTTCTCATTTTGGGGCGCGGAGTCGTCGTGGAGAAGCCCACATTGATGGCCTCTATGATTAAGTTCACGATTCTTGACAGATTGGCAAAGTTTGTGCCAGGCAAGTTCCGCAGAGATTGCAGCATGTTCGCCCTAGATCGCTTTGTGGTGACCCACATCTCGTCGTATCACCTTAACTGGCCACACAGGTTCAAGTACTCAAGTTTCATGTCAAAGTCCGCGTGTGTGTTTTTTTCGTCATTGCCAAAACGAAGCACGAACTCTAGAGGGGTATCAAATACAGAAGCCTTCAGAACGGCAGCTGGGCCATGTTAAGTATCTCTCGACTCTTGGCTCGAATTGAAACGTTAATTTTGAGGTTTATCGCAGATAAATCCGAACATCAAGGCACCCAGAGACCACGAGAAGATACCTTTTTTTTCGCCGAAATCTCGGGAAGCGGCAGACTGAAGGCTTGTATTAAGCAAAACAAGCGAGCTCAGGCTGCCACATGCGCATGCTCCAATTTCTCACCGTGTACCCTCCTATCCACATCCCACTCCGCTGCAACGGATGATGGCTCGCACTCAGATCCGATGTTCACTGAGTAGAAGCTGTTGCACATATCGCTTAAAGCCAGCTCGTACAATTTTTTAGGGTGCAAAACCAGCCTGCCCATTTCGCCCTTGTGTTCATGGCCGACACTAATTCAACATTCCGTTTGCATCCTTATGCACCCGCCAACGAGACTGAGGCGGATTTAGCTTGGGAGCGGTCGAATATCAATGGTGCGGTCTGTGGAGGAATTGCGTATGGTTAGGCTTTCAGAACCACTCTTGTTATTTAAAGGTCTCTTACAATCTGTTACAGGTGTTCATATAACCCTTTTTGTTCTCTGCTTCAACGCGCTTTGGAACCAGCGTTATCAGAGGCCTAAATGGACTGCCATCTTCCTCACCTACATCTGCGTAGTGTTCTTTTTAGGTTCGATCGGAAACGCAGCAAACACTCGTTTCGCTCAACTCACTTTTGTTGACAATCGCGAATACCCCGGTGGCCCAAATGCCTATTTTGTCGAGCAAGCCGGCGAATGGTTCAACTATACGGGTTATGTAGTGTACCTCATGAACACTTGGTGCGCTTCAGTATATTTCGCAGGATAACTGTATAAATGCTCATATATGCGCCATCAGGATGCAGGATGGATTGTTGGTATGTCTTTTTGCACTGTGTGCCTTATCGAGCATCGTTTTAACAATAATTCAAGCTTTATCGTTATTTCATAGTTTGGGGTAACAACTGGTGGATGCTGATAGTTCCTGGGGGCTTGTATCTTTCTTCTATTGGTAAGTCGCATATCAAATATACGTCCAATCGGCGCACAATGCTGATTAGGTTCATTAGCTCTCGCCTGCTTTGTGTTTGCCCAGCTTCATGCACCCGGCGCAAATGTCTGGCAGTCACTCAATGTCAACTTCTTCCTCGCTTTCTGGGCAGTCAGCATCTCCACGACCGTCTTCATTACCTCGATGATCGTGATCCGGCTGCTGTACATGCGGGCTCGCCTCCGTCGCATCACAGGCAGCACAAACGCCAGCCCGTACCTGTCGATTTCCGCGATGCTCATCGAGTCGGCTGCGTTATATTCAGCTTGGGCTCTGGCGTTTATCATCTCGTTTGCGCCGAATCACTGGTTTCAAAACATCGCGCTTCCGGTCGTCGCGCAAGTCGAAGTACGTCCGCATTCTTATTTAAGTAAGTAACACGAGTAGAAGCAGCTACTGATCGGCGGTGCTTCAGTCGATCGCTCCGTTAATGATCATACTCCGCGTGGCTGAGGGCCGTGGCCTCACCCGCGCGACCATGCAGCAAGCGACTACCGGCTTCACGACGAACGGGCCGAATACCACCGGATTGGGTGCCAAGTCGTCGTACGCCATGGGTCCACTGCGCTTCACAACCGAGACAACGAAAACTTCAACAACATTCATCCGCCAGGAGTCAGAGTCTGTTGCCAGCATTAAGCGTAAGCCATCCGGAGAGGAATTTGTAGGTGCTTAGGACCTGAATGGGATTGCCGTGATGTAAGCTGGTAGCAATGGTTTTTGTACTAGCCGTTGTGTGTTAGGGTCTACCAGGTGCAGGTTTGGCGGTAATCGCTATTTCATCTGGCTAGGCATCTATGATAAGTATAATTTAGCTGAATGATAATTTTATTGTTACGACACCCGGCATAACATCGAGTTTACCACCCGAATAACTTCCGTCATGTTTACGTTACAGAAGTAGGGACTTCAGCATCTCAAGCATGTAAACTTCCCATGAACATGCATATAAAATTCCCAGGAGCATGCACGAATGCACGATGCATGGTCTTTGGTTCCTACGCACTGTCCTCGCCAGTTATCCGTTGCTCGCGTTGATGCACCGAAAGTGTTTGTGCTGCTTTACATATAACATGCTATATGTTAATAGACGTCATGACTTCCGACAGCCACGCTAGCGCATAGCAATGGCAGAATTATCGCACCGGAGATGGATAATTTTACAGGGGCGCGGAAGGAACGTGTAAAAGCTTCTTAATCTAATGAAGAGGATTATTTCATTAATGAGATAAGCAAATTTTTGGACCGACCCAGAGCACAAAATCTAACTTGAGTGCGATGGAAGCAAGAGAAATGTCAGGGACGATGTGGTGACGTTACGGCAGTGCGTACACACTGCGAGTGGCGAGAGTTTGAACTGTGGCTGCTGCTGGGCTGTGTGGGGTGGCAAATCAAGGAGCACAGCAGACAGCTCAGAGCTGGCGATACGAGGCTAGTGAAAAAGCACTTGTACGAGCACGAAAGACGAGAACGAGCGACGAATGACGATTATCTTTCGCAAGCGGCACCTGGACTTAACGCGAGACATGAGGCAGAGGAACAGGGACATGCGTCGGAGCGAATCAAAGTGCCGATGGACCGGGGTGAAACCTATAAGACGTTAGCGCATGTTGACCGCTCAGAGGTCTCGCTTCGGCGACGTTCTTCTGTTTTCCCTTGCCCTCAACCTCCGTGCGATCGCTGCCGGTGAGTTTGCCCGTTTTCTACGACACAAGGCGTCAGAGACTGACCTGTAGACACGTAGGACGTTTATCTTTGCTCTCTCTTACGACCCCTGTATCCGATAATTGACGAACGCCATGTCTGAACAACTTCATGAAGTTCGCTTCGTTTGGTGCATATATGTCTCAGTGTCTTTCAAACAGGCTGGAAAGCTCATATGTTTACGTTACAGGCCGCACGATGCCAAGAGTGTCATTGTTATGGGAAGCTACGATAACGTGGGTAGCATGTATAGACTAACCATGACGCAGGAGTACTGAAATGCGTGCTCAATATGCAGTGGTCATCTAACACTCGTTTGACCAAAGGTCCTCGAGGTTGGGAGGCAGTCGTCATGGTCAAATGGGACACCAAGATCCTCTACAAGTTCGTCGTCGACGGACGCTGGGCGATTTCCGACAGCGCGCCGACGGAGACGGACTGGTCCGGAAACCTGAACAACGTTTACTACTCGCCGCGCAACCCTGCGGACGGCGCTGCCGAACCACCCGCGCCCGAGCTCGCGTCCCCCGCTGCGGCGGGTGCAGTGCCCGGAGCCGCCGCCTTCCGTCCCTCGGCGGAGATCGCGACAGAGGTAACAGGGGCCGCCACAAGCACGGTCTCGGCGGTCGTCGGCACCGTGCAGGCGGGTGTGGCAAGTGTTGCGCAAGCGGCGCAGACCTTTGCAGAGAAGGTGATCGACCAGTCTGCAGTGACGCCGATCCCTACTCCTGCGGCGAACGCGGACAAGGCGCCTGCGCTTGATGCCCCTGTAGCTAACGGCTCTGCTGAGCCTACAAGCAAAGTGGAGGATGCAAAGACTACGGTTGTCAAGGCTGCGAACGGCATTGCAGAGGCAACCAAGGCCGCTATCCCAGAGTCTTTAGTTGCCGATAAGGTAGGCATCATATTGCGTAATACCTTCGTTTGTTATTCTCACACTTCCACAGCCACCCCCGGTTCCAGCTGAAGCCACCGAGCCCGCTTCGAATGCGCCTACCACGCGCTCAGCGAACATGCCAATCGTACCTCTAGGCCACCCTGTCGACGCAGGCACGCCGACCGCGTCGACTTCTGTTCCCGAAACAACTGTCGTCCCTGGTGCTGCAGTGGCTGCCTCTACCCCCAAACCTGACGCGGAAACCTCTCCCGCCAAGGAGGCATCGACACACGCGCCGGTCAGCTTCAACAAGGGTACCACCTCGTCTCCAGCTGCTGAGGACAAGTCTCTCGTCCCCGAAGTAAAAGAGGCGGAGGCTTCAATCACCGAGGCGAAACCCGCCCCTGCGCCACCTGTGGAGTCCATTCCCACGCCTGAGCCTGCATCTACCCCCAAACCCGCATCGACGCCCAAACCTGCACCTGTGACCGTGCCAACGCCCATCTCTGTTGCACCTATCAAGACCGGCGAGCCCGGAGCTGTCAAGCCCACGGGTGTTTCTCGGCCTACCACCCCCAAGAAGGAGGCGAACGGAAACGGCACGGTCACTCCCAAAAAGGAGGCGAATGGAAACGGTACGACCACGCCTCCCAAGCAGATGCCCTCCAACGGAACGAATGGCACTTCCCGGCCGTTCCCACCTGTGACTCCCGTCACACCGCAGAGGGCATCTATCATCAGCAACTCCGATGCGCCTGATACACCTGTCAGCACGAGGAGCACCAAGTCATCCACTACCAACAAGCGCAGTAGCTTTTTCGGCAAGATCAAGCATATCTTCCAGGGAGACGAGGATAAGAAAGAGAAGAAACACTCTCGCTCGGTTTCAGGATCGGGCCGGTCATGAATACTCTTCCGCTATGGCTGTGGACTGCATTGCTTGATTGTTGGCTCTAATCTTTATGTATACCTCAACTTTTTTTCTGTACTTGTACATAGTTTGTTCGCCACCGAAGCACTGTGCTCTCCTCTCCCCCATTCTCGTCCGTAGCTTGCCTTTCTTCTCGTCTTCTGTTGTTTTTTATTCCATAGATGCGTAGTCTCCGTTGTCGAATGGCAATGTCATTCAATTCTTTAACTCTTGCACAATGCCTAGAAAAACTCTAAGTAGGCTTCTACAAATAATAATTAGATTTACTCACCTGCACCAATCGTTTCTCCTCCACGCCGAATTAGAATACGTCCCATTTCTTTATTAACTGAGAATGGCTCAACCGGAAGAGACCTTGTCTTTGTTGTCGGACCTGCCATGCCCACCACTCGCAATGAAATCTCGACTTCCGCGGATGCACCCTTAGCAAGCACTCTGTATCATACATATCAGTCTCAAAGGTATGTGATCGTCAAATACGACCACACTGCTTACCGCGGCCTTTGCTTTACTACACTGCCCGTACCGCGATCCAGGGTTGCAATAAGCTTTGAGATAGATGCCGGTACTTCTTGCGATTGGTGGAAGAGTTCAATCTGAAACGGAGGTAATCTGTCAATCAATCAAGCCGTAATGAGGCAGGCACCATACGTGTACGTACAGATGTACCAGCAGTGATAGGTACTTGGATATCGAAGATGATGATACGTGCCGTGAATACGGAGCTAAGAGGAACCGGATTACTCGCAGTGCAGAGGACTGTCCCAATGTTTAAATGAATTGGATCGACTCCAACGATGTACACCGCCACGTTTGTACCGTCTGTCGCCCACGGCGCAGGTTCGTCTTTGACAAAAATGGCTGTCAAGAGAGCCTTGGTAAGGGATATGATTAATTGGAAAGATACTATACGTACATTTGACTACGCCACTTTCATCTCCAGGGAGGATTCGTAGCTTTTCTCCAACTTGTACAATCCCGCCACATATACGACCTGCGATACCAATACCCGAACTCTGTCCTCGGAAGACGTTGGAAACAGGTATACGTAGTGGTGCAGTTATGTTTCGAGCTGGCGGCTCTAGTTTATCTATATGGATAAGATGAGCAGGATGTTGGCAGCTAAAATTGTACACACGTACCAAGAAGATCAACCAATGTAGGACCTTGGTACCATTCCTTTAGACGCGTCGCTTCAGGCGCGTCTCTATTCAGAAGGTTAATGCCTGACATAGCTCCAACTGGCGCAAACTTCGTCTTGGACGGGGTAAATCCAGTTTGCTGTAGGAAAGGTGTAAGAAGTCCGACGATCTCGTCGAAGCGGGACTGCTCCCAGTCGACCTAATATTGTGCATCAGTGTCGATGCATATGATGCTGATATAGTCGCAATATACTGTATCCAGTTTGTTGATGGCCACCACAACCTGACTCACGCCTAGGCTACGTACCAAGACGAGATGCTCTCGTGTTTGGCCACCTCGTTCAAATCCGGCCTCGAACTCGCCGGTTGAAGCATCGACAACCAGAAGGGCACAATCTGCTTGGGAAGCGCCGGATATCATGTTGGGTATGAAATCCTTATGACCCGGCGCATCGAGAATGGTAATCTGGCGATGCGGCGTTGACAATGACTGAATGGCGATGTCCATCGTGATTCCACTATTAAAAGCGTTCAAATTGAGCATCTCTGTCAATTCAACGTGGACTCACCGCTCGCGTTCTTCTGTAGTGCCGTCGAGCTCCCATGCCCAACTAAAGCTGGCTTTGCCAAGCTGGTCACTCGCACGCTCGTTTGCTAGTCTTTTCTTCTCCTCAACGAAACCTAATTCGTAGAGCAGCCTACCCATCAGTGTTGACTTACCGGCATCAACATGGCCTGCAATAATGATCAGTTGACTAAACGATAGATGCAAGGAAGGAAATGGACGCACCGATGACAACGAGACTCAGCTCTAGCTTTTCTTTTGACTGTGAATCCAATGCCAATCGCACTTCCTCTAATAACCTTTCCTGTGCCATAGCTACTTTTGGTGGAGGCTCTTCGTTAATGGGAAGAAACGCATCATTTTCGTTCAAGTTGAGGCCACTCAGGTCGAGGTCCCGCTGCGTCACTGCATCACCCTTTTTCCTGGCAGGTGTGGCTGCGCCGCCCACGGAACCCTTCGTGGCCTTCTTCACTGGCATTTTAGCTTCGGCCGCAGCCTTTTGCGCTGCTAGCTTCTGTGCTTTCTCAGCTTTCTCGCGTTCTCTCGCGGCTGTGCATCCGTTAGGATAAGTCCAAAACAAACACATTCATAGTCAGTATATAGTCACACGTTAAAGCAAACCCAATGTAGTGGCAGTAAAGGGAAAGAAGAAAGCGCAAATAAATCAGTGAGTAGACTTCACTGAGCTGCGGACAGAAGTGGTAGAGGGTGCCTGACGGGATCCTCGTTCCTCCCGTGATTGCGCCAAAGCAGTGCCTTTTCTCGCCTCGAAAACAACATCGTCCGGACTGGGGACGTCAAATGCAAACGAAGCAGGACGCGAAAAAGCCGGCAGAGGTGGAAGTGGCTTAGACGTGGGACGCTCTTTGGTAGCGGAATCGTTGAGCGTGCGACTGCGTCGCAAATCGCTTCTGGAAGTACGTCCTTCGTTGTCTTTTATACCACCGAGGGCGGAAATGTCATTGACGAGCACTGAAGCAAAAGCCGATGGGGACGCACGCGAGGACCGTTTGGTACTGTTGGAGCGAGGCAAGAATATGGGAAGTTCGGGCGGTGGCAGGTAAAGATTCTCCTCTACCGTTCCGGATGCCATAGATGCGCTTCGCTTGTGTTTGTGCGATGAGCGCCTCGCTTTGCTCATGAGTTTGGACGGCTTTATCCCAGCGTCAGACGGCCGGAATCCGAAAGGTACAGTTGGAACAGGCTCTATCATTGTTTCCGGGAGTCCAGACTTTGACGGGGGGGTCAAATTTGCTAGAGATTGGTAGGATGTGGTGATCGCCGTCGTTGCTGTCGGTCCGTTGGCCACGGGCGTCAAATACTCCGTACGCGTCTTGTGCAGCTTTTGTGAGATTTCAAGAGGGGCCACTTTGGATTCTTTTGGTGTAGGCATCCACGGTCCCTTCTGCTGGGCCGCTTTAGCCTGCGCCAGCATCGCCAATTTGGAAAGCGAGGCCTTAGGTGTCTGCGAAGTAGCACCGCTTTCCACTCCAGACTGCCCAGCTTGAGATACAGATAATGATTTTCTCTCCATCTTGACAGTCCCAGTGCTTCCCGTGTGTTGCGACTGCAAAGGCTTCACGGTATCTGTGACGGAAGCCTCCTTGTCATTGTTCTCCTGCTGAAGGGCTGTGGCAATTGCTCTTCGGACAACAGATGAGGTATCCGATTTGCCAACCTCGCTTGATGACACCATAGAGTCAGGACGAAGTGACAAGAAGGATTCTGCCGCGGGCCGCAATGCTGGATATGTCACTACAGACGCCGTTTCATATGTACCAGTCCGCGAGCTCTGCGTATAAGTACTAGCGCGAGAGCTGGCAAGCGCAGAGAGTTTAGAACGCGAAGGTTTAAGACTCGGTGCCGCGATAGATGGCTCCCTAAACGGAATGGGAAGAGGAGGAGGGGAGAAGATTCCGGCGCCCTGCCCCTGTTCGTCTACGGATTCTACCAGCGGCTGTGTGGACTGCTGCAAAGATAGTTCGGATTTCGAATCGGCCTTTGGTTCGAACCTAGACTCAGGAATGGAGTCCGCTGTTGAGACTGTACGACCAGAAACGGCTTGCTTTGACAGCTGAGCGGACACGGCACCAAAATCAGGAATAGTGGGCATATCTTCGTAGGGTGGCATGTTGTTCAACGGAGACATCAGAGGCGTCGAACGGGCTTCGGAGCTGGGTCCAGAAGGTGCCTCCTCGAGCTTGAGGATGGACAGGCGCTCCAACGCAGATAGGGATGGTGATGGCGGCATCTCATTCGGGTCGATGGAGCTTTCGGGAGGATCTAAATGCATGATTTGTGTGTGAGGGATCGGCATAGTTTGCATGGGCCATGGAGAAACTCACGCAGCACTTGTCCATAGTCGCTCGTGGAGGAAGTCATGAAGGACAGCGGCCTCGTGTTGCTGTGTGCATTAACAAACTGCATAGCATTCTCTGGTGTCAGATACTGTGGGAGGTTGACGCTTGCAGCCTTCGAGGATGCTTTGCTCCTGAGCTTTGAACCACCACGGGAGGAGTACGCAGAAAGTCGCTGAGGTTCCTCCTCCGCTGACCTAAATGACTGCTGAGAGCGTGATGCATGGAGAGTTGAACGCGAATGTGCCGAAGAGAGCGGCCGCTGTGATCCGCTCCAATCAACCGTCGGTTGCTCAGTGCGCTCGGATATGACAGTCAAGCTTCGCTTTGCAACTAGCGGTGGTGCGTACGCAGAGTCCCCACCATCACCGTCGTCATCATCGTCATATTCCCCTTCAAACTCTCCTTCATGCATCTGTTCTTGGGCTTGCTGTTGTGCCCGATATAGAAGTGGAAGGCTGGCACGGGCGTTGATATCGGCACGGGCTTGTGCAAGACGATGTGCAGAGCTAGGGTTTTCACCAGCAGTTGAACGAAGGAGGCCGTTCTGAAAGTCGAGTGGAGTGGGCACAAGGAGCGTGGGGTCATCTGGTACAAATGTCAATACACCTAACGCGAAACTAAAGTTGTGGATGCAGGGATTGCGAATCAAGAAAATAATGCACCTTCACACTCCCACAGCAAGTGGAAACACCAGACAAAACGAACAAAGGGGGGATTGTGGAAAAGGGGAGGGCAAAAATCGTGACTGACCTTGACGTTCTCTAGCTGCTGCCATCCGCTTCTGTTCCTCTATCAAAAGGATGAGCGGACACGAGCTACTTTCTGCAATTTGTTCAAGTACCTTGCATCCATTCGACAGTTTGACCTATGTCAAAGTAGTACTCCCACAACGCATCCTTGACAGCGGAGTCCGGCACACCCGATTGCTTCTCTTCCCCCATAATCTCCTTCACGCGTTCAAGACTGAGAGCTAGTTGAGCTAAGAAAGGATGAATGCCAATGATAAGCGTATGTTTCGACAAATGAAACAATCCATAGCTCACCTGCATCTTCCGGGGACATGCCGTCGTCTCCTTCGTCCTGATAATAATCGTCGTCCTCCATCTCGGCTGTTCAACCAACAAACCCCGAATCAGATCAACTGTTATACAAACTTTTTGAAGAAAACAGACAGATATCCATGTTTCGAACCAAACGGTGGCGAGACATAGTGCTTATAAAGATAGTCTACAGATAGTGATACAAGCTTAGACAGTGGTTGAAGGAGAGTGACGAACAAGCGGAGCCAACACGGCTCGGGGAGCCCGACTCAGGGTCACCCAGCCCTTGACCGACGACTATACAAAGCCTCCTGTTGCCTGGCTCTACCCTAGGCACAACTGGTGTATCTATCTGACTTCTCTCTTTCCGTGCCTTTCTCCTGCTCGCGAAATGAAACGTAACCTTCTATCGAACGAAATTGCCGAAGCCGCCCTTGCGAAGTACGCCTCGTTTTGCCCACGCCTGCCCGATAGCCAGTGGACCATCCTAGCCGCCTTCGTACTCTCTCGGGTCCACGTAGACGGAAGCTTTACTCACAAAGTACTATCGTTAGCCACTGGCATGAAGTGCCTTCCTACTGAACGATTACCACTCAATGGAGATGCCTTGCACGACAGCCATGCAGAAGCCCTCGCTCGTCGGGGTGCAGTACGCTGGCTAATGAGAGAGCTTACAGAGGCTGAAGGTTCGACATGGTTAGAGCGCACAGAAGATGGACACTCTCTTGCCAGTTTAGGTCCGAACGTGTCAGTGTCATTGTACATATCGACTTTGCCCTGTAAGATATAAGCCTCAATTTGCGCAAAACCGTCATCTGAGCATAGAGCATATGTGTCGCAACACTTTTCTTAAGGTGGCGACTCGTCTGTTTCTGCGCTCGCAGCAAGGCAACTGGCGGATGATCCAAAAATGGCCGCGTTGAAGGATTCAGCAGAGTGGCCTACATTGGCGCCTGGAGCCGCAGCCCGTGGACGAGACAATTACGCACTCCGAGGTGTCCTGCGCACCAAACCTGGGAGGGCTGACTCTCCTGCGACATCTTGTATGTCGTGCAGTGACAAGATTGCTCTTTGGAATGTCGTCGGATTCCAAGGGGCACTGCTTGCATCCCTTCTATCCAAGCCTTTGTATCTCAGTCACATCGTGATTGGCGACGTGTTGCCCGAAGTCCAGCCTGTGGTGAGGGAGGATTGTGAAAGAGCTTTTTTTGGCCGACTGGACAACCTTCAACGTGAGCTTGAAATCTCCATGCGTGTACAAATTTTGATGGGCCGATGCCACCATAGTACCGCCGTCGTATGCTATCCATCGGCCTCAAATCCATTTTACTTCCCTGCCCTTCATACATTCACAGACCAGCCGCTCCACACTTGCCAACGCAAGCTCTAACAACGAGTGTTAGACCCATTAACACAATCTGTAGAAGAATTACTGACGCATGTTTTACTAGCTTTTTGTTGGGTTGAGGGTGTGACTACGAAACCCGAAATCTTGATCAACGGTTACCGTCGCGGAGTTTCACCCAAGCACCGCTCGGATCCCAGGTTCTGGTATGGAGATGAATGCACGCACTGTGTGCCTGTTTAAATTGATTTTTATCAGGCCAACTTTGTGTAAGAGATCACTCTTCCTCACTAGACAGAGCCTCCCGTGGCCTCCTGGCGCTTCAGTTAACTCGTAAGTCTCGGTTTATGCTATTATACAAGGCCCATGGATGTTGAATATTATGTTTGATAGACTTTCTTCTTACTCTGACTACAAAAGAGTTGCTGATAAATATCAACAAGCGAAGAAAGTTCTTTGTGGTGCTGACGGTCCTTTCTCTGGATGGATCAAGAGCTCAAGCTTTCATTCACAATCAGAAACATTTTTAGCCAGCAATGGAACATAGCTCCTAAGCCGTAAAAGCCGAGTCCAATTTTTGCAGCATTTAGCTAGTCTTCCTGTGGCTTCGTAACAAATCACAATTGTCCAATTCATTATTGATCTGGTGTTTTGAGCTGAGCTGGTTAGTAGCACTGTGGGAGGTCAACGTTGGAATGATCGAAGCATTTTTAAGCTCGATTTTAAATACAGTTTTGGAGCCTCGTTTATATATAAATTACAGAGTCATTTTATTGGAAAGTCCTAATTCAAGCAGCTAGATTAGTTATGTGAAGTATCCAAATCTCGGCGAAAATCCAACTAATGTTCTCACGGACACCTGACTGCACAAGGGGTTGCCGGTACTCTTACTTATTCTGATTAGCACAGTACCTCTAACTTCGCTTCGGACTGCCACTACGCACTGGTTCATTTGGACTCGCTACGGTCACTGTTTCTCTTGCTTATAATCTGACAGCGTTGAAACTGTGCGTTCTCAACGTGCATCGTGTCTTTTCTGTTTTTATAGATACTGCGGCACACCTTGCTTGACCGTTTCGGGAGTTACATATGTCACAATCTACTTCTCAGCAGAACACCATCAGTGACTCCCGTCTTCACACATGGTGGCACGAAACTGGCGAGATTAACACTCGTACACGTGTTGAAAATGGCTCTGTCAGACAGTCTCATAAATACTTTATCCAAGTTGCTCTCGAAGAAGATCCCTATTGGTACGATTCCTTTGTTTACGAAACGATTCCTCGAAATGGCAGGGGAAATATATATTCACCTTGGGAACATCAAAACGATATCAACTCGCAGAAGGATGATGATGGAATCTCACTCGAGGGGCGAATCGGTGTCACCATGGCATGGTCACAGTTTGAGTACAGCGAGGATGTGAAAGTTAAGATCAAACGCGTGAGCGGCCAACCTCTGGGCTCCTGCAAGGAGGTTGTAATTCGCCCAGCTGTGGAAGCGTCAGTGCTGCAACTAGAGGACACCAACGACGGTGGGATCGTTATTCATGTTCCCAAATCGGAATACGGCCGCAGGTTTTCTGTAGAGTTCCCTCACGACCTGTACACATATCGTTCAAACGGCCAAACCTATGTCGAAGATGAAGGCTGTATTGTCGGCATAGAGCCGAAGAATGCACTCTTGATATTTGCGAGCCCATTCTTGCCTCCGGAAATGACTCCTCGTCTAGATGGTAGCAACGTGAGGACCATGAAGCCTGGCCCCATCAACCTTGGCGACTGGGGTTCACAACCTATCTTATACTTTCCTCCTGGGGTGTATTGGATGAACTCAGACGCTGTTGGTGGTGCACCTCGAATCGGCGAAATGCACATGACGCTTCACCCTAATACCTATTGGGTCCATTTTGCACCAGGGGCTTATGTTAAAGGCGCCATTGAATACTCTACAAAGGCTGCCGTCTTTTATGCTACTGGTCATGGCGTTCTATCAGGCGAGCACTACGTTTATCTAGCGAACATAGGCGCTCGATATCAAGGTGTGAAAGGCAACTTATTGAGTCTTCGTATGTGGTGTCATCGGAGTACAGAGTCGAGGCGGCAGACATGGCAGTGCGTAGGACCTACGATAAACGCACCTCCATACCACTCTATGGAATTTTTTGATGCTAATGGAAACTCACACCCGGATGTCCCTGTGCTCATATCAGACTATAAGCAAGTAGGCGCATTCTTTTTCCAGACTGGTGGGCCTCAAATGTATTCGGGCAGCATAGTCTCCAATGTCTTTTACCACGTCAACGATGACGGTATCAAGGCTTATTACTCTCATGTTTTACTCAGTCGCGCTGTAGTCTGGAAGGCCAATAATAATCCAATCATTCAAGTTGGCTGGTCTCCGCGAAGTGTGGTCAACTTCCATATCAACAATCTATATGTCGTTCATTCTCGCTACCGCAGGTCAGAGATGTATGTCCCAACGGCTCTACTCGGGTCCTCTCCATGCTATGATCAGAACAACGCCCCAGTAAAACCAGATCTGACAAAGGCCATCAGCATGACGATCGAGAATGTTATGGTTGAAGGTCTTGGCATGTCACTCCTACGCCTCACGCCTTTAGCAAATTATCGAAACTTCGTTATACGGAACATATCATACGACGGCGGTCTAATCCAGGACGGTAGTACGTGGAACCAGTTTGGTCCAATAGGATGTAGTGTGGTTCTTCCATCAAGCCCACCCGTCAGTATGCGACTAAAAATCGAGAACTGGACCGTGAAGGGGCAACGAGTGAACATGGACAACTTTCACCACGATAGACTAGGGAAATTTAACATTGATGCTTCGTACTGGGGCCAATGGTCAATTCGGTAGTAGACTTCAAGTTGCTGATACTTATCAAAGCATTCGTTCATGTTTGTGTATTGTTGTCTAGTTGTGTGTTTGTATATTAATTGTCTAGTGAAGCGTTTTTTGTGCTTGCAGAGATAAGATAACAAGCGGTAAAAATATAAGCTAAATTCGTCGTATTCATTCGATCATATTGTTATTTAACCTTGGGATAAGAAGGAATGTTCCACGCAGGGTCGTCATGGTGAGCTCCTCCACCCCTGCTCCTCACATCTGCTCCTCTTTGCAACGTGTGCCCAGTGAGTTTTGGAGTGTGCTCCAGATATTTTTGCGGCTTGGCGACGAACATGTGACGTCACGAAGCTCACATGCATGCCCTTCGCAACTTGTGTGTGGATAAGTAGAACGGAGACATTAGCTCTCTCCACAAAATGACGGCCAAAGCTCCTGTTCGGGTGGGGTTGCAGTGGTGCATGCCCTAAGATATAAGCCTGCCGTTCTGGCAGCTGTCAATCTTCAGAATCCACATCACTTCCAATCACGACAAGCTACGAACGACTTACGACCACCCCTGTCTCATAACTCTTCCAATAAACGAAACATGCCTCTCTTTGGATCTCGTCGCACAACGCACACCACCCGCACTCACCAGAAGACCACCCGCGGGGGTCGTGGCGGCCTGCGCTTTGGCCGTCGCCGTGACCCTGACCGCGTCGCCGGTGGCTACAAAGCAGGCAAGTATTTACTCACCGGATTTGCCCAAGTCTCTATTGCTAGACTGATTCTAACTCATTCCCTACTCCAGCCCTTTCTAACCCCAGGACCACTCGTTCTGGCCGCAAGCACGCCAAGAGCGAGCTCAAAGCAATGGTAGGTTCGCTTCACTGAGTTGAAATATTTTGTTCCATGTCCTCAACATCTTTTTGGAATGTAGGGCCGTGGCCGTGAAACGCATGACCCATTGATGACACGCATCAAGCGCACCTTGGGCATTCGCAGCACACCTCGCCGCGAGCGTGTACACACCAGCTCCCGCCGTAGCCGTTACTAAGCGCTCGAAGACTGAATGCTGAGAATCCACAAGATAAACGTTTGTATCATTAATTTTGCTTCGATGCTTTAGACTGTCGTTCCTCGTTATTAATACAATACAATCGTAATACACTGGACTACTGAATAAATGACAATAAGGTCTGATGATGTAATGTGTAAGCAGAATCAAGAACAAACAAACAGAACGCCTCCATACAAGGTGTTAAAGAAAAGAAAAGAGACAAGAAACAATACACTGGAGTGGCTGTTACATGTCAGGTTGGGAATACACAAATTCGTCAAGAAGCCCCTCAGGGTGCCGATAATACTACCTGCCAGTGCCCTGAGGAAAACTCCTCAATACGGTGTAGTCGTACATGGTCTCGATGAACCGCAACCTGTCGTTCCTATAGTAGACAAACGTGAGCATAATCACCACATGAACAAGCAAACGCGAGACTCACATCGAGGAAGTGGTGGCACGCGCGAGCAATGCGTCGTGCAAGAGTGGTGAGGTCGACACGCCCATCACGAGCGCTCACGGCTATTGAGTATGTGAGCGAACGGCAGCCAGGCCACTGATCGGAAAGAAGGAAGAGTGCCGATATTAGCTACCCCAAAAAACAAAAGAAGTACGAACTGAGCGATCAGAGACTCACGGTGACTTTGATGAGAATGTTCATATCCCTGTCGGCATGCATCTCCCTGACGGGGTATCTGTCCTTGCGGGATATCCGCACTCCAGTGATGGCGTCGGTGAGCAGCAGGCCACCGATGGGCACGCCCTTGCGCTTGAATTTGACGGTCGGAAGCACAGTCGGCCTCGACTTTTGGCGCTGCACCTGGTGCACATGCTGAGTCCCGCTGTGGTAAGTAGGCTCTATCGGCACTTGGTGGACTTGCAGAGGTGGAGCCTGAGGCTGCTGCTCCAGAGAGGAGGCCGTTCGGCGGCGGCGCAGGACGTTCGGCTGGTGGGGCGGGTCCGGTGTGAAAACCTCGGGGGAGGGGTGTATCGGCGCATGTCCGTGCTGCTCCGGGTTGTACACAGCCATATTCAAGTTCTGCGAGCTCCCATTCCGCGCCGACTGCCGTCTCATCGAACTAGGTGTCGGCACGGCGGCATAGGGCCCATTTCCAGAAGCGCCAAGGCCAGCAGGAGGAAACAACTGTGTCGCGCGGTAGGCAGGCTCGGTATAGAGATACGGTGCGGCAGCTGGGGTTGCGTCGCTTTTAGTGCGCTTCCGGCGGAAGAATTTGTCCTGCTTCTTGTGACTTTCGTAACTGGAGAAACTTTGTTGAGACGTGGTTGCAGGCGCGCGGTGCGGATCAACGCCGTATGGCGATGAACCTATGGTCCCGTGGGAAGGGGGGAGAAAAAAAAATATGATTGGCTTCAGTCAAATCAGCCACAAGAATGTCGTACGGCACCTGCAGGAACATACGGCTTTGGCGTCGCCGAAGTCTTACGCTCTCGCGGGTGTGTGTAGGAGCTCTGTCGCTGGTGCCCGTATGCGGGAGAAGATACGGTGTGAGGGAAGGCGTGGGGCTGCAGCTGGGTGGTATTGTAGGCTGAGGTCGAATAAGGCGAGGTGCCACGGAGTCCCGGTGACCCGTACCACGCACCGGTGTTGGCAGAGAGAGCTTGTGAGGCAGGCGACTTTTAAGAGCATGTCAGCCCTGACGTGAGTACGAGCGTGAAGAATGGACTCAAGCGCTTACAAACGATCCGGATGATAGCGAGCCGTACCCCGATGGAGTCGATGGCCCGTTGGAAGAGGCTGTGGTGCTCGCAGCGCGATAAATCGACGGAGGCGCTGGAACCGGCGGAGCAGTCGCTGGTGGTCGATTGGAAAAGTAATCGCGCGCGCGGGAGAACATAGCCTGGCGGAGGTGATGGGGAGAGTGGAGGGGACTGTACCGGCGTGACGAGCGCCGGGACTTTATGTGAGAGCTGCCATTAAGGTGCGGTCGAACAAAACGGGAATGATGGCTCTGCCACCGGAAGCGGCCTCAACGCATCCTCGAGGCGGGCGACAATATAGACGGGGAGGCTGAAGAAGTGTAATAGTCGGCCAGTCAGACCCTCCCATATTTTCCATGCTCCCGCCACGTTTTCAGGGGCGCTTTCATCCAAGAGAAGTGGGCACAGTCAGGATCAGAGTCAGGTTACGGCTCGAAGTAAAATTACGCTGCTCCAAGGTAGATGGCGATGCCACTGCTTTTCGACAAGAAGAAGGCGCAACATGGTGGACACAAACAATATCAGGCTGCGAGTTATGACAATCGAGGGTATAGCCGGGCAACAAGATTTAGTAAGGGGGATGGTAAAGTACAGTAGTATGTGAAGAAGGGAGAAATTGAATAAGAGTTAGTGCGCAAGTGCTGCAAGATATGTGAACGACTGAACAGATAGAACACCGCCTGCAGAAACCGCGTCAGACGTGGAATGAACACACACAGCTCGTAAGGCGCAGACCTTGATTCCTCAAAGGGCGGGCACTCATCACCGACCACCTTTCTTCTCTGCCCTCCACTCATGATATATACCGTCCAGGCTCTTATGAATGAGGTGCGAAGGCAGACACCGGATCAATTCACCAATCCGTTCTTCGGCCTCCGCCTTGAGCTTATCGCCGCCCGCCATCTTGGCGTAGTCGAGCGTCATTTTGAACATGGCGAGTACCGCGAGTGATACGTGGTTCTGTTGGCCGCCATGCGCAGACTCAGGTGTGAGAGCCGCGAAGAGCGGGTTTGAGGGGTTGCCTGACGCGATGGCAGGACCCGAGTGGGATATGGGCGTGGCGCGCTCGCCACGTACGAGGCGGAGGAGGATCTCGAGGACGTTCTCAGGCTCACTCATGTGCGTCTTCACAAACCGTTGACGTTCCACTTGAGAAGATGGCTGAGCGGTCGCCCAGCCGTCGAGAACGGTCCAGATCGTGGGCGGCTGTGGTCAATGGTCAGACACGCGGCAAAAGAGGGTTGCAGGAATCGGACTAACGGGGTCAGGGTCAGCGACTTCGATGCGACGCTCCCAGCCGTCGGCTGCATCACCTGCAACCCAGAACATCCGACCGAACAAGGACTTGAGCCACTCTTGCACGTCTCCTGATCGAACCCACTTGGGTTCGGAAAGACGGCGCTCAGTGTCGAGATAGACGAGTACCTTGGTCTTCAGAGGAAGCGTAGCACTCGAAAATGGCGGGAGGGTGGTATCACTACCATCCGCAGAGCCAGAACCAATTGGTGTGTAGGTTTTGTTGTCATCAGCAAGACCCTCAAGCTGCAAAAATGCAGTAAGAAAGCAGGCCAAGAAGAAGGAAGGAGGAGAATGAGAGGGGGAGGGGGGCAGATTCTTACCAGTATACCTCTGAAATCACCTGCGTCCGCCTTTTCGACAGTCATTTGAATCTCAATCCGGCCTTCAGCTCTGAACACCTTGAGCTTTTCGACGACCTCTGCATCGACGACCAAGCGCCTGCGCCCACCAGCGTAGGAAATCGAGAACCGATTCGCCGACGCGATCGTGTTCTTCACATCCGGCTTTGTGGACACAGACACAGACGCGAACGAAATGTCGCCGTCGAACGCGGCCATCGATGCGTTCGACGACTCGACCAGAGTGTCCGACAAGTCTGGCGCCGCCTGCGACTCGTCTGCCGCATCGGGCCGACTCGCTTCAGGCGAGGACCCACGGCCTGCCTCAATCAGCTGTGCCACGTCCTCGGAGTCCCGGACATCGTCGTCTGCGACTGTAGACGCGAAGGACCCCTCTGCTTTGAGAGGGGCGGCTCCTTTTCGGGAAACGTCTGGCTCGCCGGCGATCTGCGTGGGCTTGGGGTCAGCATCCGAAGCGCTTTCTGGTTTGTCCGAGCCTGCGTCATCGCCCACTGGCGCTGTCATGGACGGAGCCGCAGCCTCCGCATCTGGAAGCCCAGCGCTAGTAGATGCTTTTGCTGGCTCAATAACAGCCGCTTCGTTTGCAGCAATTTTTGACTGTCCAACCATATCTGTCTCGCCCGCAACAGCTCCACCAGCCTCAGGTCCAGTGTAGTTCAACCCAGGCACGTTCCCATCGTCCACCTCACGCAGACCAGGGATGACGTCGCTCTCAACAGAAGCGCGCGAGTCAACCACTTCAGGCGCAGGTGCGCTGGCCTCAGCCGACGGGGCAGCTGGTGGCTGTGGTGTGGGCTCAGGAGGCGAAACAGGCTCAGGCGCGGGCGTACCATCCGCAGCTACTTTTTCAACAGTGGCATGTCCTTCAGAACGAAAAAAGAAGAAAAGCAAGGCAGAAAGTCAGTGGTGTTCGAAGCTGAGGATCGGCGGGTCTCCTTCGGAGACGGTCATCCCCACAACACCCAATTGTTGACCGAGAGCAAAAATCGGAACCGAAACTCACCCTTGCTTTCCACGTCCTCGCCAGGCTCGAGTCTCACAGCAGACGACTCGGTATTATCAACAAGCTCATTCGACGGCGGGTCTTCAAACGACACTTCTTCAGTCTCAGCGGCGTCGGCGGCCGTGTTTTCCCCTCCTGCATCTTGTTCTTCCGTAGTGCCGTGTCCGATGGTGCCCATCAACCAATCCGCCTCGCTCATCGCGTCCACCGCGCTGCTCGCCATATCCACACTCGGCGCCACGCTCGCTCTGCCTTCGTCGACAGAATGGCTCGCAGGCTGGGTCTCCTCCTCCTCCGCTTGTGGCTCGGCCGCACGGGGCCGGCGGGGCGCTCGGTCTTCCTCAGGCTCGTCGTCGTCGTCCACTCCGTGCTTGCGCTTGCCGCGGCGGGGGTGCTCGGGCGAAGCACCGCCACTGGGCAGATGCTGCGCGTGCGCGTCGTCCGCGCTGACGGGTGTGTGGAAGTATATCCGGATGCGCGACGGAGGAGGGCGCAGGCTGTCCTCGTCGGCGTTTTCGTGCTTCGGAGGTGAAGAGCCGCGAGCTGGCAAGGACGACGACGCAGCGACGGGTTTCTCAGGCAAGTCTGCCTCGCTGCGCTCGACCTTGACGGGAGAAGTGGAACTCTCCGCATCGGCAGCGGGCTTCTCTGGCTCTTCGTCCCCGACACCGGGTGCCTCTTTGTCGTCCTTTTCGTTCGTTTCGCTGACATCATCGGACGGCTCTCCCTCCTGCTTCACGTCCACCACAGGGGCAGGTAATGTTCCCCAGGTCCAACCCAGATCCGGTATCTCCAAGCCCACGATCTTGAAGTCCGAGAACGCGCCCTCCTTCTTCGGTCCGTTGGAAGTGTTGAAGCTCGCGCTGGGGCCGAGCGGAATCGAATTAGCCTGGTTGTCCCTCCTCGATCCACGGAAACCGAACGGTCCACCGCCCCGTCCACGATTGCCCGCCATGCCACCTTGATGACCAGCGCTGAACGAGCCTCCGCCGCGGCGCCCATTGAAACCACCTCGCGAACCGTGCGCCTTCAGCGATCCGCCGCCCTGACCGCCGCCGCTACGTCCTCCTCCTCCTCCACCACCACCACCGGCTCCGCCTGGACCACCCATACCTCCCGTCCGACCACCGCGACCGCCTCCACCACCCATCGAGCCACCACCGCGTCCAGAACTCTGGAACGACTTTCCCCCTCGCGGCGGACCGCCCCGTCCGCCCATCGAGCCGCCCCTCGCCGGACCGACCGGCAAGCCAGACGCGCCCCCTCTCCCTGGACCGCCCGACGGGCCTCCGCCGCCGCCGCCGGGACCATTCTGCTGCATCGGCGCGGCCATTGGCGTCGCCGTGGGTGGGGGCGGAGCTTGGAACTGCGGCTGGGGGATGCCCGGTCCGCCGCGGTTGTTGTTGTTGTTGTTGTTGTTACCCGGCCCGCCGCCGTTCATCGGCCGGTCGATACGCGGACGCTTCGCCGGCGGGAGATGTTGAGGGGACGGGTGGTGCGCGGGATTGGCGTTCATCGGTTGCGCGCGTGGCGGCGGAGGCTGGTGTGGGGGTCCGCCGTGAGGGAAGTAGGTTTGCTGCATCGGTTGAGCCTGGGGCGCCATAGGTTGCGCTTGCGGTATGTATTGTTGTTGAATCTGAGGACGGGGTGGCGTCGGCACGGCGGGAGGGACAAAGGGCCCCTGATACGGGCCCGGCACCATCTGAGGTTGGTACGGGTTGTACGTCTGCTGCACGGGCGCGGGGGGTGCTGGCGGCTGAGCGTATGCGGGCGGGGGCGGACGGTGCTGCTGCTGCTGCTGCTGCTGCTGCTGCTGCTGCTGCTGATGTTGCTGATGTTGTTGTTGCTGCTGCCACTGTTGTTGCTGCCCGCCGTATCCGTAGTTGGCGTACATGGCGGATTGCTGGGGTGTCTGCGTCGGCGGTTGCGTAGCGCTGGTCCATTGCGCGTTGTACGACCCAAAGTTTCCAGGTGGCTGGGTGCCTCCCGGAGGCGGGGGTGGGGGCTGGCCGCCTGCCGCGTTCCAATATGCGGAGTAATCTGGTTGCACGGGGGGAGGGCCAGGCGGCAGAGGCGGTTGTGGCTGCGTGTAGGACGGTGGTGGTACAAAAGGATTCTTGTGCATATTCTTTCTTTCTTTCTTTTCTCTCTTTTTTTTTCTTCTTCTCGTATGTGTATTATATGCGATGAAAAAAAAAA